>JAVQJG010193665.1:0-15278 GCA_036024015.1 Craterocephalus amniculus | reverse complement strand
AATGCAAGATCTAGCTTTCAATGTTTTACTATTGTTGGGGAAATTTTTTATCCACAAAAGCAGATATATGAAGATTAGACCAAATTTTATTGTTTTTCACAAAGAACTGTGTTTATATTTTCAATCCCTTAAATTTATGAAAAAGAAAATTGGTATAAGATTATATTACTTTGCAACGGATTATGAACTCAACCAAAACCCCTAGTATATGTGCAGTATCTACTATGTATTCTGTTATTATCTTTGTTTATCCTTTTTTAATTTTTTGATTTGAATTTTTTATTATTTATTTTATTTATTTTTTAATAAATTTTTTTTATGTCTTTCTGGTGTATAATCTGTCGGTGTACATGTCTTGCATTGTAATACGTCTTAATTGTTATGTTCTGTTAATCCGAATTGTCAATAAAGTTCTGAAAAGAAAAAAAAAAAAGAGCTTCTTTCCAGCTCATCAGAATCCTATGGGTCACGTGGTTTCAGGGTTTGTCCATTATTTTTTACAGTCTATGGTTATGACCTGATGTTATCTCATCCAACATTTGCAGTTGTTACTTCTCATGTTCTCTTATCTTCTGTATTACTATTGTTATTAGAAGCAGTAGTAGTACTATTATCATTTTTAATGTAACAGTCATTCAACTGTTAATGTTCACATGTTTTTGAATCTTTTCCTACAGAACATTCATCATACATCTTAAGCGTTTTTGCTTCACTTCATCCTTCAACCTGAAGAAAATGTATGATCCTGTGCGGATCCAAAGGGATTTAGTTGTGTCGTCTAAAATGGTAAAGAAACACAGACCTTAATAGAAAACAAACAGGCATAATGTGATGGTGTGAAAATTAAGAAATGTACTGTTTGTCCTACTCTGTGTACTAAGGGTCAATCATTATCTGTTTCTTCTCAGGGTGGTAGCTGCTTCAGTCTGGTCAGCGCCATCAGTCATACAGGAAATACTGGACATGGTGAGCAAACCCCATCCTGACATGTAAGGAATAATGCCCAACAAGGTGCATGCCTCTGTGTCGTCCATTGATTTCTGATAATGGACACCTTGAAGGGCATTATCTTGCTTATTCCATTGTTGCTTATTAAGGAAATAAATATTACATAAATTATTAATACTTTAAAGTTGTGTTTTACTGTTAAAAGTAATTAACCTGCAGCTGTGTTGTATGTTAACGTATGTTCTGAGTTTTAGTTGCCATTTCCAACTAGCATTTAGCCAGCTCATTAATTTAGAACAATCATGCCATTTGACTGGAACTTTTTTTTTTACAGGTGTCCTATAGCCATTTATATTGTGTCTAAATGGCTGAGTAATTATTTATCTCTCTCGCTCTGACTGAATGTTGTGGAGTACGGTGTCCCTCAAGGTTCAATTTTGGGACCATTATCATTTTTTTATTTATATTAATGATTTTTCTTCAGTATCTAGGACTATTTTTCCTTGCTGTTTGCAGATGATACCAATCTTTTTTTTCAAACAAAGATATAAATGTTCTTATCAGCACTTTAAACAAAGATGTTCTCAATTATGCTGAATAGTTCAGAGCACATAAATTGTTATTAAATGTTAACAAAATATAAATGAAAAGTATGATAGTGATCAAATTAAAATTAGTATTAACATGTTTACATGTTTTCTAGCTATTTGGATAGATGATGAATTATATTGGAAGGTGGAAGATTGAAAACGTGTAAAAAAAATCCATTGGAAATATTATTAAGATGAACTTTTTTTGTACATTATAAATATCTACTAATTCAGTATTACAGTTAGAGTTATACCTATTTAAATTATTGCAGTATAGTATGGGCAAGTGCCTTTACTACTTTCAGAATTTTTATGTTACAAAGTTTGTTCAGATGGCAACTAGCCAAAACTATAGTTACTGAAGGAACTATAGACACTTTTTTGTAATGAAGGATTCTGCAGTTCCTTACAAATAATTTACTTTATTTCTCTCCTGTAAGGACACTACATCTGTGACAGCATCGACCCAGAGGACTGTCCACTGGAGCCAACTGACCATTGGCTCACCTTCAATGACTCTTTGGTCCACAAAACATCTGGTTGGGATATTTGCAAGAAAAGGCAGGAGTCAGCATACCTCCTTTTCTATCAGAGACATGTAAGAATACATGTAGATGATGTCCTAAAGTGTGTGTGTGTGTGTGTGTTTGTGTGTGTGTGTGAATGAGTGTGTGTGTGTGAGAGAGAGAGATAGACAGAGAGAGAGACAGAGAACGAGAGCACCAGGATAACCATCACAGTACTTTCCAAATATCTAATAATATTTCTTGTAATTTCAGATTTAAAATGTGCACCAAAAAAAACTGGGGGCAAACACACCTTAAACCATAGAGGGAAAACAAAAACAAAAGAAACAAAGTGGGGGAAACAAACCAGAAACAAATCAGAGGGGGGAGTAGAAACAAAATGGTGGAAAAGAAGACATGGCAATAAAGAACCACAGGTAGGGTTCCACATTTCAAAAAGGATTTCTTCTAATATGTTCTTCTAATTTAAGGATAAAAATAGATTCCTAAGTTTTATTTGCTAATTTTAGTGAATGAAAGAAGGCAATTGGGGGGGGGGGGCGGAAAGAAAGCGGTAGAGGGACAAGAAGACACAACAACAGAACCATAGGTAGGGTTTTCAAATTCAAGAAGTATTTTTTCTGTTCTTCTAATATAAAAACAGAAAAAACATTTCTAACTGTGCGTTCACACCAACAGCGACTAAAACTGTAAAATCGCTGGAAGTCATTCACTTTCAATTGGACAGGAGCGACTAAAGCGACAAAAGCGACGAGCTACAAAAGTTGAGCGACTAGAGCGACTAAACAAAGTTGAAAACAGTTCAACTTTATGCAAAATATGTATGACAAGTTTCGGCTGTAAATCACAGACAACCAATCGGAATATAGACGTTGTTCACTTTCTGAGTCCTCAGAAACTGAAAGCAGGAATGCTGCACCAACAGCAACAATATCCCATCATCCATAATAAACGATGATGATCAGCTGATTATTGGAGCTTTTATATTTAATACCTGCGTTCTACAATGTTTGTTTTGAGAGGGAATGGTTTTAATTTGCTCTCCATATCGCCAGTTTAACCAGTATGCCAGTACGTAGCCATCCTTGACCAAAACAATTTTTAGACATTTAAAATATGCCTATTTATGATAATCGACAAGTCATAGGCTATTTCCATTTTGTCCCTCGTCTCATGAGTTAGTTTGAGAGCGAGGGAGTAATGAGTGAAGATCTGCAGATGCAGATCATGTAGTACACATCTAGGCTACAACTTGAACGCACAGTAACAAAGAACAATAAGTAGGATGCGAAGGACCAGCTGCGTAAAGCACTGTAAGATTTTGTCCTCAAAAGTGACATGAGGCTTAATCTCTTTACTTGGGGAATTCACTTAAAGTTGATTTAGTCATTTTATCAGATGGAATGTGCTCTCTCACAATCCCATCTGATTAATTCACTCCTTTACAAATATATCTGTTTATTGACTGATTTACATATTGGTTTATGTTTTAAGCATACATTATCATACCAATTAAATTAAATGCAAGATCAAGAGTAACAAACTATTTTCCCCATGATCTTAAAGGATGAAAGTTGCATAAAAAACAACAACTGAGTTTTGGCCATTTGCTGTAGCAAGGTAGAAAGACTGTAGGTTATGCAGACTTTAAGGATGAGCAAGTTAACAAAACCATCAGGAAAATGGACAGGAACACCACAGAGCAAAGAAACGACTTTAAAAGAGTTTAAAAAAAAAATACATAAAAAAAAAAAAAATGATGTGTGATAATTATGAAATAGACACTTTTTTGTAATGAACAGTTTTGCTGGGATTATTTCAGTTCGTTACAAGTGATTAATCTTATTTGTTTGTTTTTTTTTGCAGGATTTCTGATGGCCACAGTAAAGATGGAGAGAGAGTGGGGTTGACATGGAAGAAGAGGTAAGTCTGCTCTCTGATGAGAAGTTGGAAGGCTCCCTGCAGCAAGTAACAGCCAACAGCTGTTGTCAGATGAAGACATTGATATTTTAGCTGTTTGGTTTTTTTTGAGGATTTCTGATGGCCAAAGTGAAGATGGAGAGAGTGGAGGTGACATGCAAGCAAGGACCTCAGCCGTGAAGTCAAGCCTGGCCCAACTGCAATGAGGACTCCGATCCTTCATCATTGACTTGTGTTTCCCTCAGTCCTTTCTGCCGGGGCCTGGACTTGAGTTGCTTGTACAGGCTCCTCTTTCCTGTCCTCTCCGTCCCAACCGGTCGAGGCAGATGGCCGCCCTTACAGAGTCCGGTTCTGCCAGAGGTTTCTTCCTGTTAAAAGGGAGTTTTTCCTCTCCACTGTCGCCACCCATGCTTGCTCAGGAAGGGGGATTAAATCAAAGTGATGCAATCCGTTGGTTTCTTAGATAGATTCATGTTTGAGTACATGAAAAGTGCTATATATGTAAAATGTATGATTGTATTTTAATGTTTAAATATTTTATATTCTTTAATCTTTTCCTACAGTTCCTACTTTCCTACATTCATCATACATCTGAAGTGTTTTTGCTTCACTTCATCCTTCAACATGAAGAAAATGTATGATCCTGTGCGGATACAAAGGGATTTAGTTGTGTCATCTAAAATGGTAAACAAACAGAAACAAACAGACATAATGTGATGGTGTGAAAATTAAGAAATGGACTGTTAGTCCTGCTCTGTGTACTGAGGGTCAATCATTATCCGTTTGTTCTCAGGGTGGTAGCTGTTTCAGTCTGGCCGGCACCATCAGTCATACAGGAAATACTGGACATGGTGAGCAAATCCCATCCTGAAATGTAACAGATTTTTGTCAGAAAACTCTATGAAATCCCTTTGAATATCTGTAGTTACTGAAGGAACTATAAACACTATTTCATAATGAATGGTTATGCTGGGATGGTTTCAGTTCCTTACAAGTGATTAATCTCTCTCATGCTAGGGCACTTCATCTGTGACAGCATTGACCAAGAGGACTGTCCACCACAGCCCATTGGTCCATAAAACATCTGGCCCGGATATTACCAAGAAAAGGCAGGAGTCAGATTACATCCCTGTTTGTCAGAGACATGTAAGAAAACATTTAGATCACATCCTAAAAAGTGACAGAGAAAGAGAGAGCCAGAAAGAATGACCAGCACATTAATTTCTTAATATCTAAAAGTATTTCTTCTAATTTCAGTGAAAGAAAGAAAGGAGAGAGAAGACAAGAAGATACAGCATAAAAAACACATAGGTAACATTCAAAATTTCTTCTAATATCTCCCTCTAATGTGAGCTAAATGAAATAGAAAAAATTTTTTTTTTCCCATCTTACAGTGTTTTCTTCAAGTGATTCCTGGATCCCTCATACTACAGAGCTGCCAAGGAAAGAGAAGAGGTAAGTCTGTTCTCTGATGAAAAGGTAGAAGGCTCCCTGTAGCAAGTAGCAGCTAACAGCTGTTGTCAAATGAACATATTAATATATATATATATATATATATATTAGCTGGGTTTTTTTTTGTTTTGTTCTTTTGAGGATTTCTGATGGCCACAGTGAAGATGAGTCAAGCCTGGCCCAACTGCAATGAGGACTCCAATCCTTCATCGTTGACTTGTTTCCCTCTGTCCTTTCTGCCGGGGCCTGGACTTCTGTTGTTTGTACAGGCTCCTCTTTCCTGTCTGCTCCGATCCCGACCGGTCGAGGCAGATGGCCGCCCTTACTGAGTCTGGTTCTGCCAGAGGTTTCTTCCTGTTAAAAGGGAGTTTTTTCTCTCCACTGTCGCCACCCATGCCTGCTCAGGAAGGGGGATTAAATCAAAGCGATGTAATCCGTTGGTTCCTTAGATAGGGAATTTAATAAATTGGCAAACATGCAACAAACACAATTGGAACAAACACAATTTGAACAAACTACATAAAAGTAAATCTGAACTAATCTGATTCAATTATAATTGGATAACAACTGATTAGATATAATTGGATAAAATTTGACTGAATAGGACCATGAAATGACTGGTACTATGAATAAAACTGAACTGAATTTGGAGTGTGTGGAATTTCTTTGTTTGTATTTTCAGTATCTCGTTTTGGTTTACATGTGACTCAGCAGAGAAATGCATATGTTTCAAAAAGACTGTTCAACTATGACAAGAGAAAAGAAACTGGATATTTGATGTTTTTAGTGTCAGTGTGAAATATGTATTGATACATCCAGATTCTTCAATGATGTGTTAAAAAGGCTTTGTTATGGAGAACGTTGTCTGAAATGTAACATTTAACTTAACATAGTACATTCAAATATGGGCATATAGATTATGAGAGTAAATCCCAAAAATGATCCATGTACAAAAGAGAATTAAGATTAATTAAAATACTAACATGAATATAATGAGAAATATCGAAAAAATAACTGATATTGAAATATTACAAGTGTATTTATTAAAAAGTGAATACCTTACATTATTTTTACATGAAATAGAAGAACTGTGGTGTGTGGTTGTCAGCAGATGTTCTTTAACAGATAAAGACACTAATGATATAGTGTTGATACCATGCAAACTACTAAAACCAGCCTTTTATCTAATACCATTACTGCTCTGCTCACACTGCCATTGGTAATGGGAAAGTCTAAAACGCGGAGGATAATTCTTCTTTATTCATCCTGTTTTAGTGCATCTCCGTACAAAGCTTTCTGAAAGTCCTTTTGTCTTTGGTCTTGGTACTGCTGCTCTCTGACCAGGCGATCCTCCAGAATCACTTCTTTCTGCCTACGTGTCTGCATTAACTGAGCAGCCAAATGCTCTTCCTGCTTAGTCTTACATGTCAGGCGTTCTACTAGTTGCTCCTCTTGTTGCGCCTCCTGCATCAGAACAAGCACATTTACTGACTGATTTGGTCTAAAATGAAAAACAGGCAGCATGAGGTTAAAAAATTACAGGAACATATTTTTTCTCTGTAATATTTCAAATGGAAGGTTCTTGTGACAGAGACAGAGAATACATTTTTCTTTTACTCCCCCCTAGTGTGTGTTTACTGAAAGAGCAAACTGAGAAATTGCTAATTTGAAGTTTCACCTGTTGAGCTTTGTTGGCCTCGAGCTGCTCCACCAGGAATCTGTCTTTTCTTTTTTCTCTCTGCGCGGAAGCAACAGCATTTTCTCTCAGTCTTTGTCGGATCTCCTGAATATAGTTGTTATTGGATTGTAGCGGCAACTGAATCCTACTTCCTGAGATTGTACAGCCCTGTTTGGTGCCACCAGGGGGGATAGGATGGGGACGCCCACTAGAACTGAAAAGGGTCTCATTTCAGCTTGATATCCAATGGTGAAAATTTGATCTGACTATGAAACTCTACCAGCACAAATATGCCAATAGACTCATTAAAACTATTAATTCTGTGACTTTTTTTCTGACCTTAAGGAGGATCCAAAACCAGGAACCCCCAGTTTTTTCCCGCTTGTCTCAAACTTTGCAATTTCAGCTATGACTTCCTGTCTTAAGAAAATGGACAGGAAAAAAAGAAACAAAACAACTGGAAAGATAACAGGACAAAAATGAAATGAGCACAATGTGATTTTAATTGGACTCATACCTGAGCTTGTCGTTCTTTGTGCTGCTTTTGTCTCTTCGTGTTGCGAGGCAAAATGAGGAAAGGTGGCTTTGTTATCTGGGATTGAGCAGCAAGGTTATGACAGCCAGTCATGTTATTGTGTTTTTCATGAGACACCTGCAAAAAACAAAGTCCCCCATGGTCATCAAAGTTCATGACATTGTCAGGAAACTAAGGTATTATTTAAATGTTTATAGCTACTTATCAATTTCTTAATACAATTAATGTTGAAAACAAAAATAGTGCAAGGATCTGTGACTCTGTTGCATGACATTGGGAAAGAATCACATTGCTTAACAGCTTTCAATGCACGTGTTTGATGTATACGGAGGAAAGTGTGACAGCAATAATTTGCGGTTCAGAAATCGCTAAAATACCTTTTTTATCAGCTTTTTATCCTGGACTTCAAGTTGTCTCACAGACATGGCATCCAGTGGATGACATTTATAACCATTATGCTGAGAAGTTTTCTGAAGCTTTTGGTAAACATCAAATTTGACCACCTGAGGAAGCCCCTATAAGAAAAGATGTTTGAAAATTTTTTAAATCAACTTAATGGTGTCAATTTGAATAAGCTTTTTCAAGAACAAAATTAACTTGGTATTGCTAAAGATTATTTCCAGTTTATATATTTTTAATCAAAGTAAAGCTATGCAAAAAACTAGTCTCTTAACACATGCACATGCTACAGATACATTTATATGTTCCCCTTACATGCTCCTCTATGAGCAGCTTTGCCTTGGCTGTGGGCTTAATTCTTCTCCTGATATTCGGATTCTTCTTTTCAAGTGAGACATACAGTTGATAAAGGAGATGCATTGCAACACCTGGCTTCTCTTGCATCAGGTCTTGAGTTGCGTTTTTGTCTAAGCAGATTCCAAGAAGCTTTAGAGTAGGCTTCAGGCGTGTGAAGTTACTCACTTTGGAGATGGCCGTGCTATGAAAAAGGTTAACTTAATTAAAACAATTATTTTTATAATTAAAAAAAAATCTAATTAGCTTAAGTGTTCCTGGTAACAAAGAACAAAATAACTAGGATAAATAAAAAGATGAGGCAACTTACCCAGTATTTGAAAACATACTGAAATCATCCTGAAGGTTATGTTTATGGAGAATCTCCCCAATTAGGTAACCACTAGAGAAATCCACTGCAAATGTCCTGGGGTCTGTGGTTGTAGTTAATAAACAAGTCAAGTCAGCATCATCTACATTGTTTACTACCGGAATGTATTTATTTATTCAATTACTGTGAATAATATTGATAATTATTCAAGCAATATATGATAATTTAGTATTACACTATTATTATGTGGAAAATCACATTCTTATTTCGGTTAGAATAAACCATGTATCACTCTTTGTTCATATATGTGGAATAAAGTACATTGTGTATTTGTGTTGTAAAACAAAGGAATTCTTACCTAACTAAATAGCTTTAGCATTAGCCGATAAGCTATCTCCCCAGTCTCACTTACCAGCTGTTTTCGATAGCCGGAACTCCTGGTTAAGCCACCTACACAGAATAGCCGACATCGTCTTTGTGGGATTGAGTTTATCCCTAACTAAATTTCGTTCAGTTAAACCGTTTTAACTCAATAACATTGGCTAAATTAATAGACGTGGCAGGTAGCTTCTCCATAGGCTCGTGTTGCCATGGAGACATAACATCCGGGTTACCTAGCGTTTCTCAAAAGGTAGCAATGATGAAAATGGTAGAAATGACAAATAATGTTATTTTAAACCAAAAAAATAATTTGTATTAACAAAATATAATAACTATAGAGAACAACACTGACCAAGTGTTGAGTGGGAAGACATATCACTTTATTGGCTTTAAAGAAGTACATCTGTTTATTAACATTTAGTATTGATTTTGAGGCAACTCAGTCATGTTTTATTCAATGATAAAATTTTCTGCAAAATACTGTAGATTTTACAGCAATTATGGGCAAAAGGCAAGAAAATAACTTTTTAAAGATGCACACAGTTAAGTCATTAGCATGCAAGGTGTTTAGTCAGCGTTAGTATTTTAAAGCTGTAGTGCAACAAAATCAAAATAATTTAAAGTTTATAAGCCATTGTACTGCAATGAAGGTTAACAGAGCATGCAGCAACTTCAAAAAAATATCTTAGGCCAAAAATAGAAATGAGTAGGCAACAAATGCACTCTTCAGCCTGTTTGACAGATTTCACTGGCTCTGATTAAAATCTGAGTGGAAGTTCGATAAAAGAAAATAAACTCTACACATGGTTAGTACTCTGACAGAGACGGTGTAAACGGGCCAAAAGCAATAAAGCTGAGCTAGCTAATGATACAAAGAAGGCTCGAGTCACCCATTATGTAGCATACATGATTTGTCATAAATTCTTTTCACATGTTTGAACACAAAACAAACATACATTTTAATAGGACAATACACAAATATTTGCATTATTTCTGTCAATAAAACTGGTTAGTCAGTGTCATAAAGAATAAAATCAAATCTATAATAAAACTATGTCTTAGATTGTGAGAAAAAAACGAGAACATTGCATTATGTACAGTTATTTGCATAAAAAATCATTGAGAAAATGGAAAAGGTGCCACTTTGTTGATACATATCAACATAAATCCTGTAACACTCAGTCTTCAAAGTCATGCTGGGCAAGGAACTACACTTCAAAAGAAAAACAATCTGAAGCCATATTTAAACGATTTTAAAGAATTATATGCACCCTTTATAACTTCCTTGAAGCAATAACCAATTAAATCTAATGCGAATGGTCTCCACTTGCAGAAATGAATGGGTACACGTTGAAACGTACCCCATGGTAAAATGTATATCTGCTTAACAAGGTTTAGAAAGGGCCAATAATTTTTGTTGGTTGTCAGAAAAAATGACTGCCAACTGTTATCAATTAGTGAACACCTCCTTTATAGCAAACAGTCGAGTTTTGTATCACAGTAGTTCTATTACAGCTTGTTGGCTGGAGGCACAAACAAAGTTTTACCAGATAAACCCTGGCTAGACTATGTAACATTATAAAATGAAGCATTCATAAAATAATAAACTTTGGAGATTGATGCTTTTGAAAAACGTTCAAACAAGGATGCCTCTTTAATCCGAGAGTATCCAAGAAATACATTATTGGAAAAGCTCAAGTACTCTCAATTGACCAATGTTATTATTTCCCACACATTTTTGTCAATGAAAACTAAGTGAGAATTTAGAAATTATTTCCAAATTGATTGTCTCCTTGGTCCCCTTTCCCAACCATAAATCTTAAAAGATGGCATTCAAAAGTTTAAACATTTTCAAATTAAATGTAGTCTCAGATCTCCAACATCAAATCTCATTGCACGATTATAAATGCTTAAAAATGAATCAAAGACTTTATAATCTAAAAAAGTTATGACATCCTCTGTACAGAAGGCTCCAGTTAAAACTTAATGTTCCACACAAACAATTATGAGAAAAATAGTGAACGGTGATATGGTGAAAAATCAGAAGTTTTACATCGTCAAGGCAAATAAATCATTTCAACTACCCCTAAACAAGGCTTTTTCTTTTTATTATTAAATAAAATGTTTAAACACCAATCATCTTGATAATGCATAGCACAGCTTTATAAGAAACACTGGCCTGACTCTGAAATGTATCTTTAAACGAACAAAGTAGAACAGAAAAATAATCTCTGTGGGTTTAGGAAGACAAAACAAAAACACACAAAAATAATAATAATCTATTTGTTCATTAAATTACATCAATATGTATTGATGTTCTAGCTTATATTAGTGTATACTTAATGGGTTCAGCACCCACATAATTCCAGACATAGTAGAAAGCACCACTCTGTTTACAACAGTTAGTGTTCTCTGTCATAAGTGCATCTTCAATTAACATCTCATTTTTCAGGCAGTAACTTGAGAAAAGTCATGTCAGTAAAGATGGGAGCTACCTTAGCGCTGAAACAAGAGGTCAAACCTTTAAAATAATTTTTAAAGGCAAGTAAAATATTTGCTTTCAGTGGTTCTTCAGCTGTCAGCAGGCAAGAGTACCCCAACAGGGGACCAACAGAAGTCATGTACACTGCAATGGTTAGAAAACTTTCTCTCCCCTATATTATATTACACTGCAACTGTTCTTTTGTAGTGTTCCTGAAAACATTGTGTAGCTCTTGTCAAATCAAAAATATAAAGTGATAACAATGTAACCTAAAAATGATGCATATTCAGCAAAGACATGCCATTTTGAAACACCCATAAATAGGGAGACAACCTTCAACCACCAGGTGTCCAGAGGGTGTAATAAATTTAGTATGAAGAGTGAGAGAAAAAGTATATTTCTATATATTTTTTTGGTATGAACATTTAAAAAAACACAATTTAACCTGCTATCAAACTGCAAGTTCAATCATTTTGTGTTACCTTGGAGGGCATATCAACAAAGACCTCATATAGGTCCAAGTAAATATACATGACACTGGCAGCAGAAAAGAATAAGAACGTTTATGTAAACCCCGACAGGCTGGCAGCTCAGAGGGAAAAACAGATGAGATCAAGGTTTAGTAGAAGACAGCAGGTTGGTGAACCAGGTCGCTGCAGAGGACAACTGTCGTTTCTCCTCTGCATCTTCCTCCCCATTGGGGAGGAGAAACTGAGTGGAAGCAACAGAGGTGGGGGATCCAAGCGAGGGGGCCAGGCTGCCCTCTGTGGGAGAGTCCAGATGCCAGGAGTTCTGGGGTTTGTACCCTCCACAATTAGAAGCTTGAGACTCTAAGAAAGGATCTGGAGAGGCTAAATCTTCATCATCATTTGTGGTTGTAGGATGCATTTGAGGTCGATAAGCCCCTCCACAGCTGACAGCTTGATCAGTCTGAAGTTGGTGGCCCTCGGTGGAGCCCTGTGGATCCAGCTGGAAGACCAGAGAAGAACCCGAGGTCTGGATCCCTGTGTATGTCACATCGGTGTGCGCCGAATCCATAGATGATGCAGATGAAGAGGAGGAGTCTGGAAACCGCGGCCTTATGGGGCGCTCATCAACCACCTGGTTGTAGTAGCGTAACGAATGCGGCTCATCCGTGTCGACCGGCTCATCTCCTATTCCATGCCCTTCATCCTCCTCATCTTGTTCAGGAATGACAACAAGAGCCTCTTTACTAGAATCCCGCTCAGGTCTTTCTACTATATGGACCAAGCTATGGTGGAATGGCTTCACATTCAAAGGCCCCTGAAAGAGAGAGAAATGTTGAGAGAAAAAGGAAAAAAATGAGTCGCAATTGTTCAAGAGAGTTGGCATGAGGGATTTGCTTAGGCTGGTTTAGTACCTGTGTCCTGGACCAATCACCAGGCAGTTTGGGCTCAGGTATGTCTGGATAGAACGCCTTTTTTACCCTGGTTTAAAAAAAAAAAAAAAAGGTCAAACATCGAATTATAAAGCACCTAACAAATTTTTAAGATGATTCACTACATAGCCTAGGGAAATACATATAGAGGCTCTATTACACCAGTTTAAGAAATAAAAGAAATAAAAGGAATAAAAGGGACACAAGTGGTCTCACCATTTTCTTTTCTTGTAGCAAATGTAGGTAACAATAATAAGGAATACGCTCACGACTCCCAAGGAGATCAGAATTTCCAAGACCAGCTGATAGACTGGACAAAACAAAATAACATGTTACAAATGGGGAGAAAATAATCTGTATACCATAGTCATGACATCTGTAAGCATTTATGGTTAAATGGGAAAACAGTGTAAAACAAACTAGCTATGAAGCTGTAAACTAAAGGTTCACAAACTGTTTTGCTCCAGCGTGATGGAAACGATCCTGCCCTTGTCCTCGCCCGCTGATGTGTAGGCCTTCACAATAAATTTATAGGAGCTAGCAGAGAGATCATTTACTTGATATTGCCTTGCTCCAGGGTCTGCCAGATTTGCTATTCAAAGCACAGGATGGAAAACATAAAAGGAGGGGGAAAGAGGCAGAAAAAAAAAGCACAGGAAACACAAGTTAAGCTATAACTTACTTTAACAGTATACAGAATGTGGCTTTTCCACAACAAGGCAAGAGATCTACAGTGCACAAGAACATTTACCAAGAAGTGTGAGATTCCCATCGTTCTGTCTGTAAACATTGTATCCCAATAGGAAGCCTCTATGGTCCACCAATGCAGGCTCTTCCCAGGTCAGGATAACACTGGAACCCTCCTGAGTGAAGGATAGCGAGACAGACTTGGAGGGGGCTGAGGAGGTTGCAAGAAAGAGAAAATAAATCAGGAAAGAGAGGTTAGTGATTTAACACATGGAAAGAGACATCAATTAAACATAGATTGGAACTCTTGAACTAATTGGATCTTTTAAAAAAGTCTCTTGCACACAGAGTTGTCCTCACCGAGCTCCTGCTTGTATCCCTGCCAGCGCCGTGTTATCTGCAGGGAATCATACAGGCAACTGTAGAGGGAAAAATTGTACCTCACACCTGGCTGGAAGTTGTCTGATGGAAGAAAAGAGAGATTATGAAGTATCAGAATACAATGTTCAAAATTAATACCCACACCTCTTGAAAGATTGGCTGGAAAGTAATTCGCTAAAATTGGAGATTTCAGTCAAGCTCCACAACAAAAATACAACCAGTGCCTTTGAGATTGGCTGTTACCAACAGTCTGCTTTTATAAGCTTGCGTGCCAAACATACCTGACTCAATAGTAGTATTCGTGCTTCCAGCAGCCACTTTGATCCAGTCCACAAGGCAGTCATGGGAGCATACGGCATCGTGCCATTCAACCACATAATTACATGTGACATTGGCATCAAGCTGCCAGAATAGAGGGAAGCCGCCGTCCGTATAAAACGTTCTGGAAGGTGTAGGGGGTTTCACTTCTGGAAAGAAGAAAACATGCATGTGAAAATGTAAAAGAAGAGCTCTCTCCATTTGTAAATGACCACTGCTTTGACTTTTCAAATGAGACAACAATTTCAAGACAATAAAACGAAACAAACACTGAAAGACTGATCGTTCATTTGCTCTCAGAGCCTTTAAGTTACACATAAACTTGCGCTTACAATAAAAATATGGGAAATTCTTTATTCAATCTTGAGGCCTTGATTATTTTATG
This sequence comes from Craterocephalus amniculus, assembly GCA_036024015.1. Taxonomy (NCBI): domain Eukaryota; kingdom Metazoa; phylum Chordata; class Actinopteri; order Atheriniformes; family Atherinidae; genus Craterocephalus; species Craterocephalus amniculus. The sequence goes on along the minus strand of JAVQJG010193665.1, from coordinate 532 downwards.
CCTAATAAATATTTTCTAAATAATATCCATTTTGTCATACCTGGAAAGCGTAGAGCTACACTTGCAGGTTGAGATGCTCCTGCACTGTTCTCTGCAGTGACGGTGACTATGGCCTGATCACTCCTGCTGGAAGCCAGTTGTGTGAGGTTGACTGGTACAGAATAAGTTTCTGGCGGTAAACGCTTTGTGCAAGTTTGATCTTTTTGGGGATCACAGAGAGTAACTGTGTAACTTGTGATCAGACCATGGCTCTGTAGTGGAGTTAGAGGCTAAAGGAAATCGAAATGTAGGAAGAGGGGAAAATGAAAATAGACGTTATTTCAAAGACTGAAACAGAATGCACGTAATATACTGCAATACCTAATGATTAAACAATCAATTTAAAGATGAGAAGTGAGAGATGGAGCATTACCTTCCAAACAACCAGTCCACTATCATCTTTGTTCATCCACATCCAGATGTCAGGAGTCTCCGGGGCTGAAACAAAAGGCCAAAAATAAAGATATAAAACATTAAATAAAATATAAATGAG
>JAVQJG010193644.1:0-66862 GCA_036024015.1 Craterocephalus amniculus | reverse complement strand
TATACTGGGATAATCTCATCACTTTTCTTTTTGTCAATTTCACAGCTTGGCCATTGAGATTGAAAGCTTCAAGCAACCCAGCATCCTCCCCTCGCTACTGGCTGAGTTTGTCTCTCAGCGGTGCTTTACTCTGCTGAAGGAGAAAAAATGTCACCGCAAAAAGAGGTATTAATCTGTGAAATGCTTATTCACGCTAAATCTCAAACATATTTTTTGTGGCAGCACAGCCAATGCCTTGTCTGATATTTTAACACAGTTTACCTGAACAACAGATTATAAGGTTTGGCTATCTTAACAATATTTTGTATGTCTCTTTTCTAGCTGTTCCCATGGCTTCAGCAAAGCCTATGACCTACATAGAGCACTTAAGAAGATAGAAGAAAAAAGTCCTGCTGGGATGGGAATATCATCAAGTGACAAAAAAAGACAGATTCCTGTACGTCTTTATAAGCGATGTTTGAGGCTAAAGAAGGAAGCTGATATAGCAAAGCTCAAGTGATGGAAGACTGAGCGGCTATGCACAGCATAGAACATTTAACGATATTTCTATGTATGCCTTTACAATGTTGAGACATAAACATTGCTAATGAAGATTTATAAAAAGTGCAATTTTATTCTAGAGAAAAGAAAACTCAATCTGTTGTTTATTGGTTTCAGAACTTCTTATTTTGAATGTTAAAATCATCCGAAACAGACCCATAAACTAAATAACTACTTACCATAATATTTTTTCATTGTCTGAACTTATAGCAGCTCGTTATGCTGAAGACATCCACAATGATCTGTGGCCATGACTTGTGGAGTCCTCCAGGGGTCAGTCCTTGGACAGCTTCTGTTCAATTTTAATATGCTCCCTTTGAGAAAAATCTTACAGAACTTTAAGATTAATTATCCCATGCAGACGATATGCAACTTTATGTGTCTATATCACCAGATAACTGCAGCCCAATAGACCTAATAGACACCTGGATGAGAAAGAATTTTCTACAATTACTGTAAATGAAGACAAAACTAAGATTTTTCTGTTTGGAAGCATTAGTCAGCATTGGTAAACGCCTGAAGACTCGGGCTCTTAACATGGCTGACAAAGTATAGATTTTAACCCCCCCAAAACAGTTAAGGCCAATAATAAATTTGTGATATGTTCAGACAGCATACTGTAAACCTACAAGAGATCTTAGATCGAAAGACTCAGGTCAATTGGTTAAACTGGTGAAACTCCATGTTTAGTCTAGACCAGAGTCCAGACTAAAAAGGTAGAGGCAGGTTTTGGCTGTAATGCTGCAAACAAGTGGAACAAAGTACCAGTGGAGATAAAACTTTCACCACGCTTTTAAATCTAGATTTTAAAAAATTGTTTTCTCATGCGCCTACATGAAATTCACACAGTAACTTTAACTTATCTTGCTTGTTAGTTATATTTTAACATGTGATTATTTTAATATTTAATTGTGATTTTTGCTATTTGTTGCTGCCCTGTACTACTTTTTAATGATTTCTTTGCAGCATCTGTAATGCTTATAATGTTGTATGTAAAGCATTTGGAATGGTCTTGTTCATGAAATATGCAGTCCAAATAAATTTGCCTTGCCTTCCTTCACTATGTTCTTCTCCAATCACTAACATGAAATGGATGGATTTAACCTGACTAATGGATTTAATGCAACCCATTTAAAGCAACTTTGATCTGCCTTTTCATTAATTCATTTTGACTACCCGCTTTATGCTGTCTGTAATTGTTGAAATTGTCTCTAAAGGTCATATTTGTGTTGTTGAACAGTCCCACTTCAAAGTATTTTCTAGAGGGCTTTTAGCAGAGAAAACACAGTTTCATTATCTGCAATATGATACATTTTTCTGAAAGTTTAGGTTTTTAATACTTTGGTTTCACCACCTCTATTATTTGCTATTTTACATTAGGAAATGAGGAAAAATTCAATCATTTACACAATGTCGTTGTCATTGTCGGAATTGGGAAGAAATGTTCACATCTTCACAGTTATTGGCATCAGCTAAGAGAATGCCATAACTTCTGATTGTTAGATCAAGATTTAAGCAGTAAAAGTACTACTCACAAAGCTTTTTTAAACCATCATGCAGCTTTTCCCAATGACAATTGTAGCATATATTGTTGAAAATAATCAAATTTTAAAATGTTTTCTGAGAGAAATCTACTTTTAACCAGATCATCATGAACCACATTGTAATGGTATTCACCTCATAATATCACTTTACAGCAATGCAGGTCTGTGCAAGTTAACATTAGCAACAGGGATACAAAAATCATATAACAGAAGACACAACTGGGCAGTTAGTCTCCTACAAATAAATTTCTGCTTTGTTTGATTAAAAAAGTGTAAGATGTATACTCTTGATTAAATGATAACCGGTAATATATTTGCTAACACTAGTGTAATAGTGATAGAAACTAAAATAAACCCAAGAATTTTTGACAGTTATTCTCCCGTCGCGCGATGCATGCTGGGAGCAGTTAGTTGGCCTTGGAAACATGGCGTCGCACTGACAGCCTGGTGACTCCCGTTATCTTCTTCAGACACTGTCACGGCGGCTGGGCCGGCAATGGAGCTGTCTGCATTTATATTTTAACCGAAAAATTCAATAGCTAGGGATGTATTCCTCCTCATGACAGACCGTCTATTAAACGGTGCGACGCAATAACGGATTTCGTACGGGTGTCACGCCCACTCTGCACGGTAACGTTAAAACGATACCGTACGGTAAGTTAGCTCCGCTTCAGCTAATCGAGCCACCAAGCTAGCAGCCGCTGTTAGCCCCACAGTAATGTATTATGAGTAGGACCTGCCACCACTGCTCTTTCACTGCCTGGCTGTCGTCTGTTAGCTCTCAAACTAGTACTATAGTCTGCCCTGTCAGACCCCACCGCGAGACAAGACTATTACTGTAGCGGTAGTTATGTTATCTTGCATCGCTAGCAGGTTCACTAGGGCGTTTCTGTCATTCTATCACTGAATTTTTAATGTGTGACCCTTTTGGCATTACTGTCGGAGGAGAGAGCGATGGGCTCTGGGTCGGTGGATTCGTCCCAGTGGCTTTCAGTAAAGGAGGAAACAATATTTCTCCATGACGGGCTCATTCGGGTCACAGATCTGGCCGAGCTGCCCAGTGAAATTGGAGTGGCAGAACAGGGGGACACTGAGCAAGAGGTGGGTGAATCCATAACTCTCATACAAAACATTACAAAACAGTTGTACAAGAAAAACATGGTCATGGTGTCACTAAGTTTATTGTTTCGTAATGTGTTTTTATTGTCACTTCGCGATATCAGCAGCATCGGGTGTTGCAAGTTTCCTGCTCCGCTCGTAACTGAATAACCGTCAGTCCGCTGTTATCAACCAGTTCCTGTCTGGTTTACTTCAAAATATGAGCTCTACAGTCAATCTCCCTTAATGCAATCGCAAATGTACTAAATTCATATACTCGTGCATGTTTTATTTGTGTAAATTGCTCGTTTTAAAGAAGGTGGTTTGACTCAGATCCTTATATTAGCCTACTTTTAATTATATGATATCATTGATGTTTCGGACATTAAGGCAAAGTTGATTTTAAGTAGTAGTCCTCAGAGGTCACTCAGACTGTGTAGCAAATTTCAACACAGTGTATTTTGTTCAATTGTGTTTACTTAGGTAATCATCGGCTCATATCACATAGGTCTTGTGGCGTCATAGTGTTTGATGAGCCTAGCCAAGTGGTCTTGAAAAGTAGTTTCCTATATTTTCTATTTATTTTATTTTTTCACTTCAAAGACCAATTCTGATTCCATTTTAGATGTTATATTGTGTCTATTATGTATACATTACACTATTTCAAGATCACCCATTTTCTGTTAAATAAACTGATTTTTCTTAACCTAAAATAATGATTGATTGTTTGAGTGTGCAATTTAAAGTTCATGTCTTGATTTGTAGTCCAAATCATTTTACTGAGGGTTAAGAATTGGGTAGACTTTACAATATACTGATAAAAACTTGCACTAACAATCTCTATTAAAAACCTCACAATCTAGCTATATGGTAGCTAGATACAGTTAGTGACATCTATCACCATGTAGAAGAAATACTAATGTCACATCTTAACAAAGGGCATGATGTCTCGCTTGTGTATGCATCCAATGTTTGGCATCTGCTGAATGTGATCAGTTGATGTGACGAACATTTAGTCATGTGAAATAAAATGAAGATCAGTTTAAAACTCTTTTATAACAATAAGTCACATGACCTTGACAACCAGTTGCTATATGAATTATTTCATTTTAGGGACTGTGATGACTAATATTTAATCGCATCAACAGACAGCTCTTCTCGATTTTTATCTTTTGTTTGGTCTTGGCTGGACAACCACCATTCTTAGATTCAACCTGGATATAATACAATGACATAAACACATTTTTCTTAGTCAAGTATTGTATTTGATTAGATTTTTTTTTCCAAAATAATTTTCTCTGATTTCAATATTATACAAAGATCTGATGTAAGATCCTTTGGTATTCTTATTAACAACAATCTGTTATGTTCTTTGCTCAGACATTTTTTGTGTTAAAACCACAAGATCTGAAAGATCATATTTTGCTATTCAGCCTACTTATTGATTAAACAGTGGGGATGAATTGAAGACTCTTAAGTGTTTTTAAATTGGTCTGATCAGGGTTGGAAACATTTCTTTGTCAGATTTTGTTATGTCACAGTGGCCTTCAATGTGGCGACCATACTTATTTTGTTTTTACATGGGATGCATCAGTCACTTATTCAGTATCATACAGTATGTTCCATGAATTTGAGACACATCTGTTGAATAAAAATTAGGGTTGCATTAGTTTTGATAGCTTAGCCTTAACATAAAGTGTAATAACATGCTTGTGGCTAAAAACCCATTTAGCCAAAATATTGAAATAAGGCTTTCATATTTGGTGCCACATTTCCTAGTCCTCCCCTGAAAAAAAGGGAAAATCCCTTCAAATTCAGTTTGTCATTTTAATCCTAGTTATTTTCAGATTTTCCATTTCTTGCTATCGTCCAACTTTAAGAGACTGAGTGGGTCATTCAGTGCTGTTTTCGTAGGTGTTGTGATGCTGACTATTTTTATCCACTGGTACAGTAGCAGTGTTTTGCAGAAGAAGGTGGAGAAGGCCCAGCATGCAGTTAAAGGGTGTTACTGTAACATAAGTAGCATATCTGAAATTGAGTCAATACAAATTGTGCCTGCTAAATGGTATAATGGATTTTTTTTCTTAGTCCATGATCTGTAGGCCACAGAGTGTAATCGATATCTGAAAATGCTGCCTAAGTGCACATGCGGCACATTGTTTTACTTGTGATATGCAATTCCTAATGTGCATTGCTTTCTCTGACCATTAGTTCATAGTACTGAGAGAAGTTTATTTTGTTTCCATGATTCATAGAATTTCCAGTTCTATAAAATCTACAGATGAATAATAGGTATATAACAATTTCTGTTTCACTTTTATTTTGAGATATTGGTTTTCTATTAATCCACAAAGTAAAGAAATGTTTGAAATTGCATATTGGTAAAACTTGGGTGTCAGGAGGAGTTGAAATCAGATCTGTTGAACAGGACTAATCCTAACTTATTTTGTTTCTCTGTCCTTCAGATTCTTACATTTGAGACGAAGAATCCTATAGAGCTTGCTGAACGCCTGCGGGCTGTCTGTGGGAATCAGAGTAATGCATATGCTCGTCTGTTGGAGTACCGCCTCAATGCCCTGCGTGGCCTGTGGGGGGCGCAACGGCAGCTGGCCCTGGAGGAGCAGCAGGACAGAGAGGGGACTGGAGGTGCTGATGAGGAGACCTTGGCCTTGCTCAAAAGACAAGGTCTGCTCCAGCAGCCTGAGCAGGCGCCCTTCACTTCTCGTGTCGGTCTGTTGCTGGTTTTCCCCCTTTTGCAATCCCAAACTCGCAGTGATCCAGCACTCTGCGGTGTCACTGCAGAAGTACTGCTAGCCTGCCTCCGGGACTGCCAGCCGCTCAGTCTCAGCAAAGAGCCTGCCGACTGCCTCAATGGGCTTGAGGGACTCTTGTGCTCCTGGCTGGAAGATGGTGCCCAGGAGTCAGGCCAGCCCCAGGGGCAGGCTCGGTCACAGATTCTACACACGCAGAGACAGCGGGAAAATGCTGCTGCTGCGCTAGTAGCTCTTGCATGTGCCAGGTGAGATCATACTTCATGTCTTCGCTGTTCCAACTCCACAGTACTTTGTTGTATTTCTGATGGCTGTTGTAAACTGTATTAATCCAAACCATTTTCTAAAAGCAAGTGTTACTTTCCAGAAGGCATATTGTTACTAAGTCAGTCTAGAACTCAGTAAGATGTAAAAGTTGTGAAAATAATGTGATTAAGGAATTCTCTTGTGAAACTCCTCTCAATCTAGTTACATGTTACATGACTCATAAGCAAGTCAGTTATTTTTTGGCCCCACAATCAAAATAAACATACAACTGACCATCTAATCAGTTTCTCTTTCCAGTGCACATTCTACACAAATGATCATTATTAATAAAATAAAAAAAAATCAAAACCCATTGTCCCAACCTTACTTTGTGTGCTCTATGATGTAATGGATTGGAAAAACATTTGGTGACTTATTACCTGCAGACAAAAAAAACAGATTTTATGCTCATTCTCAGAAAAGTTCTCTGACCTCAAATTAGTGTTCACAACCAGAGCTTCCTGTAGAATGAACCATGTTCTGTCAGCATTAGCTGCAAGCTAATGCTCTTTGACAGCTGTTTTACTTGTAAAATATATAGTTTTACCTTTTTCTGCAGCTTTGAAAAATGCTCTATAAAACCTACCCAGTTGCTCAAAATTATTTATTATTTTTCAGTTCTTTAGAGAAGTGCAGAATGTGCTTCATTATGTTCATATTTATGTTTGAAAGCTAGCTTTTGTTGGTGGCACCTGATCTTGACCTGTCATAGCCAGAACTCTCCATTCTTTGTTTATCCTCAGCTGAGAGCTTTTTGTTGTGGAGAACCATCCAGCTATGGTGCTTTTTCACCCACAATAGGAGATAATCAAAGGGCAATCAGCTTTACTCCCCCTTGCCTGTGAAAAAGCTGCATAGTTAGTCTATGTGAGAGGGTTAAGTAACCAAATGGACTCCTTCACCATGTACTTTAATATCAGTTGTTGATAAGCTTTTACATGATAAGGCATTAATGTGAGGTGCATGTGCAATATGTAAACACTGATACTTGTAGTGGTCTAGCATATGTCAGGGTCTCTGTAGATCTTACCTGTAGCATTGCCATATAACACACAAGTTTGAAATTGTGCAGTTATGTTTTCTGGCTGTTTTAAATTGAGTATGATTGTCTTAATGTTGTCACCATGTTTGTTACAATGCTTTTATGGATCCTGAATTTTTGTTTCTAAAGCGGCAGCTTTTTGAAAAGCACTAAAGCAACTGTTTAAAGAGTTAAGTTTGTTCAATCATTGATCCGCCCACTGCTCAAAATGGGTGGTTCTATCCACCCTGAAGAGGATTGTGTAACAAATCTGTGTCAGAATCTAATGGAAACACTTCTCATACACTGTTATAAAACATTTTAATTAACAATTTAATTGGCATAACTAGACATTGGATCCCTTCCTTTCTTCAGACTGAGTTATTATACATCCTTCATTTTAAGAAGTACTCAACAATGAGCTTTAATTTGGGTTTCATACTTCTTATCAAACTTTTTTCTAGGGGTTCATTGAAGACCCTCATCCACACAGTTCACCTGCTGCAGAAACAAACTGATCTAGGCCATCTCCCAGTGTCAGATGTGCTTTACAGGTGAGGAAGATTTCTAGGTTCAATTGATTAACAACGGCAAATCACTTTATCAACATCTAACCACTTTGAATCTCTCCTGCTTAAGACTTTTGCTCCTCGAAGGAGGCCCGGGCTCTCCATCCTGCCTCTTGGGGGGCAAACACAGTGTATCCTGGGGTTTTGAGGACATGCTGCCCACACCTGATAATACTGCTGGAGGTTCAGAGAGTAAAGGTGAAACTATTCAAATCACTCATATTCAATCTTTAGCCTTCAGCATGTTTATAGTCCCATTTATTTGTCATGTAACTCTTACTAAAGCCATCATGAAGGATAGAAGGTCAGTGTTCCTTTTTGGTGTCATTTGACTACACTTTACTGTACCAACAAACATTATGAGAAGCTATCAACCTTGGATGAAACTAAAGAGAGGACTATCACTGGCTTAGGAGACACGACATGGAAAGCAAGAGTGATGTCTCACTCTCCATCGATTGATCGATCACTTGACCTTGTAGTGTGATGGAGGCTGATCATGGCATATATTCATGCATATTTACATTTTAAAATCACTTGACACTTCCTCTGTTTTGAGTACTTTTTATCAGAGCGGTAAAGATATTGCAATTCTTACATTTTAAAAAGGGGACTAATGATAAAGATGGTCAATCTTCATTAACATCCTGATTTTCTCAGCTGGTTTTATCCTCTTACTCTTTTTGATCTCTAATTGTACTTTTGATTTACTTGACTTTTGATTGTTTTTTTGCGTCTTTCATTTACCCCCTACCAATTTTCTGTGTGTGCGTGCTTCTTTCAGACACAGACCTAGGTCGCTGTCTAGCCACAGATGGACTATATCTATATACCACTAATTCCTCTGGGAGAGGGCTCAGCAAGCTTGGCTCTGGTTTACATGGGACACTGAGGTAATGTGACACTCATTCCAACATGCATTCTTCATTTGTAGCATTGAGTGAGAAGACAATGACAAAAGGATCAGGGAAATACTAAAAATACCTCTTCTTCATTTATCCATCCAAAGTCAACAATGGGGTTTCCAGGAGATTTTAAAGCCAATGTATGCATATGACAATCAATGCTTATATTTTGAATGACTTCAGTTGGACAAACTCACTGTGCAAGTATTTACAGTAATGTCACACTATGGCAACAATTTACTTCATTTTCATAAAGAAGACAAGTTTCTTTTAAAATGTTTTTTTTTAACTCAGAGGGTTCATTCAGTGTTATGTTTATTTTGAATTATGTTTGATTAGTCATTCCGACTGTCTGTAAAGGACAAGGAAAAAAAGTCATAATGCCATTGAAGACTATACTTTTTTATACCATGAAATGTAAAGATTCTGCATTCTGATAGTTTGTATTGTGTTTATTGTTTGTTGTTGGACAGACTTTTATTTAGGTGTTTTAAAAAAAGCAACTGCTGAGCCTCAGGTGAAGATATTGGAGCTAGGATATTTTTGTTTGATCACCACCACCAACAAATTAAAAAAGGATCAATGGAGCTTTAAGTGAGTGTCCTACTTGGATGAATCTCAATGGTCAAGTCAGCCAGTAATAACAGAGAAAATAACTCAAATAAGACCTACAAAACACAAGAAACTCTTATGAGCCAATATATTCATTCTTCATGAAAAATAAAGATAATATCACATTTGGTTGTATAGATTATGTCACATGATTATTATCCAGGTTACAGAGCAGTAAAATCAATGCTCCGTATTTGTGTAGGGGTTTCGTGTATTGTCGAAATGAAAATTTGGAGCCTGGCTGGGTGGTGTTCAGCAGTGGTCGCCTCCTCCATCGTCCTTCCTCCTTTGATGCCAAGCCTCATCATCTGTGCCAGGTCATTGACCCTTTCACCCTCCAGGTATCGTCCATTTTCAGTCCATTATTGTAAATTGATTCTTGAATTATTCAATGAATTTTACCTTCTGGATACATATCATTTTCAAAAAATATCTCAATAAAATCTCAGTATGCAATATTTAGCTTTTTCACAGTTTTAATGTAATTTAATTCACAATGGAAATTAATGTGAATTTATGATTTAACATGACTGTTTCATACAAATGATGTGAATGAAAATGTAGGGTAGAGTGTTGTAATGTTCATGTAATACACATTTTTATTTGCAGTCGAATGCGTTGTATATTAAGTTTAAGGGGAGCCTTTTAAAATCCAATCATCCAATCCAAAATAAATCTGTTGAAATATGAAGTATAGTCAGATCTTTTGTTCACCGTTTTATGCTCAGGTGTGCCAGATTGTGCCCATGCCAGCCCATCACTTCCCTGTGGGGAGCAGCATGACCACACTGCACCTCTGTTCAGATGGAACCTACCTGTACTGGGTCTGGTCCCCAGCCAGTCTCAATGAGAAGACACAGAAAGGCCACTCGGTTTTCATGGATGTCTTTCACCTGTCGGTGTGTGCTACATACTCTGTAGTATAGTTTTAGCTGTTCTAGTTTTGTGTTTGTCTGTATTTAATTGTTGTTTTCTCTTTCCTCCATGACTCAGACCCAGACAGGGTTGTGTGTTGTAGACGTGTTACAGGAGAGGGTTATCCTCACTCGCAAAGAGGGCGAGTCTTCCAAGTGCTTGAATGAACTTCTCTTGAGTCGAATGTCACGCTTCCGAGCCTCCCATTCTGCCACATTGGCTGCTCTAACAGGCTCTGCGATCACCAACACTGTTAAAGAGGAGCAGTCTGGTAATGGTATAAGTTTTTATGGTCCAAAACCAAACCACACGTATTGAAATATACAAATACTTTGAGAGTATTTCCTTTGTAACATTCCCTTATGACACTTGATGTTTAATTTTTTTGTAGCTGTCAACACCAGCTGTGGACTCCCTCTAAAGACTCTGAGAAGGACCCCGATGTATGTGTGTGGAACCTATCTTGTTATGCTGGTCTCACCTCCTGGTGTGTCGGGTAGCTCTGCCACACGGTCACTATTTGGAGGTACCAGCAGCCTGTCTTCTCTTAAAAGTAAGCACACAGATTGCTTAATCTTGTCTATTTTGAGTGGTTTTCTGAAAAAGGGTGCTTAAGTCAATATTTATAGTGAGTATATCTGTTAGATTGAAAGATTAGAAAAAAACAAAACTTGGTAATTAGTCCAAGGAGCCTTTGTAAGATCAGACCAGGGACAACAGATGAAACGGTTGAAATTAGCGCTTTTTCTAAAAATGTTTTTTCTTTATTTTCAAAATGCTCTGTTGCTGTCACATAAACAAGTTAGTCCGTCTATCAAAATTTTGGTAAAAAAATGAATGGTCTGCAAAATTCTCGGCATTATGTTTGTAAAGTATGATTCTTGATTTTTGTCCAGTTTTAGCCTCTGGCCTCGTCTTTAACCTGGCTGATGGTCAGTTCAGCAGCCGTGCAGACCTCATTGATGCCCCTGGCAGTTCTCTTGGCAGGGGAGCCCAGGTGGCAGGACTTGGTAAGCTTAAGTTTATCCGAATTAGTTATAACATTTTAAATTCACAGAAAGTTATCTGAAGTGAACAAGTATGCCTTACATTAATTTTTGTAATGTTTGACTTCAAAGGAGCATGTTATGATGCACTGAACAACTTGATCTGGACCTGCTCCAGTGATTACATAGATCAGTGGTGCAATCCTGGGAACCAAGCCTTTCATCATGTGTGCTATAGGCTCGGTGTCAGCCATGTCATCAAAGAACCCAAAGGTATACATAAACTGCACTGATAAGGTATGTTTCTCTTTATTTAGTGATATCAGCTGTTCGATCATATGCGAAACTTGTTGTTTCACAGAGGAGACAGTGGCCACTGGTGAGGTGATCAACCAGCTACTTCATCATGTAGGTGCTATGTGTATCCACCAGCTCAACCTGTTAGCAGCCAGCAGCAACAGCTTGCCTCTGGGAGCCCTGCTGGGTAAACAACATCCCATTGAGGCCCGTCACTTCAGCAGCATCTGTGACATTATGGAAAAAGCCATGGTGAATGGAGACACCTGTATCATTCGCTGCATCTTGGTGGTTTTTCAGGTCAGTTTCAGATGCAGTTTGGCTATGTTATGTGGAAAGTAACATTGTAATTTATGCCAATTTTGATAAAATTCTCTTGTTTATTTATTTCTATCTTAACCAGGTTGTTTTCAGGTTTTTCAATCCTCAGTCGGAGCAAAATAGGGAGAGTGTGCGTCGTTCAGGCCTACTCCTGTGGCAGTTACTTATGGCTCCAGTGGATCAGATAGGAACAGAGATTCAAAAGGAAGTGTGCCTGGCCATTAGGTTTGTCAATAATGGCATATAAAATCCACATACACTAAAGTATATCATGTATTGTAAAGGAAGCAGTTGATGTTAAAATGTGTTCATCTATTGTTGTATTTTCATCTTCTGCTACCTCTTTTTTTTTTCTCTGTAGCTCAGGCCTGAATACTTTGTATCAAGGGGAGGCTGAACTCAACAAACTGCTGAAATTGGTTCTAACTGAAGGTGACTGGGAGAAACTAGATATGCTATGTGATTGGCACTTCCTTTGTTTCCATCATGTCTCACGTGCTGCATTTTGTACTCAATAGGTGAAAGAAACGGTGGTTTGTCTCAACTCCGGGATGTCATCCTTACCAACCTGGCTGACCATCTGCAGAAAAATAGATTTGGGAGTGAAGAGGATGACCACTACATGTAAGTGGCAGCCCTGCCCCAACAGTATCAAATCTTGGTTAAAATAAATACACAAACAACTTTTATTTTCTTTTATGTAAATGCTTATTGTAAGTGATATAAATATCCCTCTTCTACAGACTAAATGATGAACTGCTGCACTGTATCCTTAAAACTGTAGTCCGGGAATCTTGCCTCCTCATCACCAAATGTCAGACTGTTGCTAGAGATGACTTCCAGAAGATGCTGTCCACTGTGCCAGTATGATCTGTATCTGTTCAGCACCATTTTAAATGTTTGTTTTGTACAAGTTTTGATCATTTGAAGTCTTTCCAACTGTAAATGTTTTTACATTTTTAAGGTGGTGTCACCTAGCCTGCGCTACCTCATGGCTGTTCAAAATCATCTCCTCAGTAATACCATTCTTATCCGTCCGGATGATAATGATGACAGTGACTGCTCCCTACAAGGGGACACAATGAAGGTACAGGTAAACATCCCCTTTAACTATCCCTACCTCTCTGCATGTGCAGTCTGTGTTTCTGTCAATGAGAAACAACAGTTAGCACTACTCTATCTTTTGAGTATATGTTAATTCTTAATATGGGTCATGCTGGTTAATGGAAGAAAATGTTTTAACGTTTGTTAAGCAGCTGCTAAAATCTATTGACCTGTTTTTTCTATATTGCTTTTTGTGATAACTGAAAACCTTTGAGGCAGTGTTACGTAAGTGTGGGCCTATTCCGTTGCTTTGTTTCCAGGAACTACAAAGCAACATCCTGTCCTTAGCAACTAAAATCCTGGTGGGATGTGATGAAGTACTGGAGACGCTGCAGCAGGTGACCACAGCTCTGATTAACAGCGACATACTTGATAAAGAGAACAGGTGAACCTTTCATTTTATATTCCTTCTAGTATTTGCACTTATTTTATAGGGCTGCCTGAGCAGTTTAAAAGCCAGTTTACTTTGTCGACTTCATTGTCAGTCACTGTCTTTTCTAATTGAATTCTTACAGGCAATTTTTGCTAAACCTCAGTAAAACTCAATTTGTCTTTTTTGTTTTGATGAGCAAAAAAGTCCATAAGGAATTATGCATTGTGCTGATTTTTAAAATCACTTTATGAAGTTTCTACTTTTCTTATTGGTTTTTTTACATAATGGGTCATAAAATACATGGTTCCATTTTTACGTTTTCATACTCTTGCCGTCTAGGTTAAAGGGTCTGGAACAGGTTACCAAGGCCACTATGCTTGGACACCTGCTGCCCGTCTTGCTCACCTCTCTGATGCACCCCAACCTGCAGACCCTCACCCTTGCTGATGCTCTTATGCCTCAGTTGGTCCAGCTGGTGCTCTATACCAGCCAGGTAATGACTTGCATTCTTGCATTAAAGGAGACAGACATCTATAAGCATAAGAAGACGTTAAGGCTTTTCTTTCAACTCTCTGTATTCCAGACGGCCCTGTTACTAAAGACACAGTCACCAGTTTTTACGGACGAGCCTCAACAAGTGGGTGGATGTTTAGGGCAAGGAGCGAAAGCATATTCTGTGGATGACAAGTGAGTTTTTTAAAGATACAGCCACTGGAATGTTAAAGTATAATTCACAATTTATATTTGGCATTTATGCTGTGTAGTGTAGCAGTTCAAATTACATGAAAAGACCATTGTTCTAAAACAAATTATCCATATGAATTTGTATCCTTAAAATAAGAATCCTTGATGAACGTGAGGAGCCAGGTTTCCTAACTGGACTAAAGATTCCTGCTCCGTGGGCTGCTGGGAAAACAGTAGAGACAGTGCATCCTGTGAGGGATAACTACAAGTTCAAAGAAACTGTACACATCCCAGGAGCTCGCTGCCTATACCTCCGCTTTGATTCTCGGTGCTCCTCACAGTATGACTATGACAAGGTAATGCATCTCTCAGTGCACCTTCCCTACACACATTGAGCCAAAGTTTATGTAATTATTTGAGAGATTTTGCACAGTTTTCTAGCATAGCGAAGCTCTGTTGTGGCTTTTTTTGTCACTAATCATGTTGTTTGACATTTTAGTTGGTTATCTATGCTGGCCCAAATACCAACAGTCGTAAAGTTGCAGAGTATGGAGGTAACACTCTGGGGTATGGCAGTCGCAGTGTCTTGGGGACAGGATGGCCCAAAGACCTTGTTAAGGTAATGAAAGCTGTTTTTAAAAAAAGATCTAGCCAACACATAATTCAGCTACTGTCAAAGTCAGATTTTTCACCTGTTCTCTTTTTAGGTTGAAGGAGACACTGTTACATTTTCTTTTGAGATGCGAAGTGGACGTGAACACAACACTCCTGATAAAGCCATGTGGGGGTTCTCCTGCACTGTCAGAGCACAGGTAAAAGTGGAAATCTTAGCTTATCTCTAACATTTGTATCTATAAATAATTTAGAACTTACTGTAATCCTGAATGCTAATTTTGAACACACTCTTTGTTTTTGTTGACAGGAGTCCTCTGAGGATGTCTCTGGAGGACTCCCCTTTCTTGCAGACCTTGCACTTGGTCTGTCAGTGCTGGCTTGCTCGATGCTCCGCATCCTGTATAATGGGCCAGAGGTGACAAGAGAGGAGGAAGCATGCCACGATTTGCTCTGCTCAAAGTTGTTGCAAAGGTGACGTAGCTCAACAAAAGCTTCACAAATCTTCTTCGATCATATTAACAGTCTAAGTGATAACATGTACTGGAAAAATGACACATTCTTAAAATCGCAGTTTGCAAAGATGACAACTGAATGATATCATTTAATGTTTTTTTTTCTCTAGGTGTCAGTGGCAGGTGGAAGCAAATGGAGCAATTTCCCCAGCGCTCACACCCAGCCCTTCACCCCTGCCACTTACTATTGAGGAAGACCGGGAGTTCACCTATCCTGCTGATGTTCTCATCCCACCTCCAGGCCTTATGCCTGGGACCTACTTTGATTTGCCTCGTATCCGCCTTCCACCAGGGATCATGAGTAGGTTGAGAGAAGTTTCTGGAAGGGCTCGACCACAGTTCCGTCCTAGCATCAAGTAAGAGGGTCATTTTGTTACATCAGTAGATACGGATATCATGACCATATGACCACAGGCTTCAGTACTGTTTAAGGAGTCAAAAAAACAACTAAGTGATGTTTTTAAGAGTCTCAAATAACACATACTTAATATCCTTTAAAGTCCTAAACATTTTGATGTCACAAGCATGAGCCTTGTGGGATGATGACAGTGTTTGCTGCACACAAGTACCAATATATAATGTGTCTTTTTTTTCTTTTTTTACTATACATCATGGGTTAGTCTTTGTTGCTATTAATATTGAAACTATCAATGTTTTCCTTTCAAATCATTTTGTGACTTTTATACTCTGTTTTTCCTCAGGGAGGTGATACGGCCGGATGTCATGGAAGAGGTTATTGTATCCTGCGTTATAAAACATCTGAGTCTACTGGATTCCCTACAGTCACTTGTCAACTACCAGTACCGTGAAGATCATGCAGAGGAGTATGACTTGGTTTGTAAGATCATGGCTGAGACGTTCAAGAAGATCAATGCAATGGAGCGTCAGCTGCAAGTAAGCTAATGATATGCAACAAGGGTTTCTAAAAAATAGGGTGGCATAAATTTGAATTTCCTGCAAGTTTTTAAAGGCACACTACATATTGTGGGTATTTATAGATTGTATGTATATCTCTAAAGAACGGTATTTGATAGATAATGCATTTTAAAATTTGAATAAGGTTATGGTTGACCAGATGACCTGGTTTAAGCTTGGAAGAAAGAAATTGAGGCCACCAACTTAAACAGAACCAGTGGAAGATTGACTCACCTCCTTTTCTTTCAGAGTGTGGCAGAATTGGAGCAGAAGTGGCAGAATGAGGTAGAGGAGGCCCAGCAAGGAAAACTAGAGAACAACACTCCTTTCTTCCATGACTACCACTTCTTTGAAGTACATTGCTCCATATATGCAATTAACTAAGATATTATGCCATTTCAAATAGCTTTTTATTTTTTGCTGATTGAACTATTTTTCTTTCTTATGCCAGAACAAAATGAAAGAGCTTGAATTGCTGTGCTCCTTGAAGGAAATCCCATTTGATTTTAGTGATTTGGAAAATGTTGTCCTTGCACTAAGGCAAGTAGTAGAAAGTTATCTCATTAAAAATGTTTCGGTCCATCTGTTCTCTAACATAATACATCTGCACTAACAGGGAGAAGTTCTTTCATGAGGTGAACAGCTCACACATCAGAAGCATCACCCCACTTGCCAAAACTAAAACACTGGTAAAAAGTCTGATGAACCGCTCTGAGCTGCTTCTCCATGTTACCATCGCTCCACATTGCAGAAGCCTAACAAACACACCTTCTGGAACATCAGGTCCAGGTATACATTCTTGTTTTTATCTGAGAAACCTTATTAGTCAGCAGGGCGTCAACAGATTATTAAACCAGTGGTCACCATTATGCAACTCACTCTGAAATAAACAATTTAGACATGCACGATATAACAAATTGTCATTTGCCAGTTATTATATGATCATTTAATAACTTATTATGTTCTAATTGCATAGTAATAAATTTTTTACCCATTGTTTTCATTTTTGTGCTAGCTTCTAAGTCGGTGTCAGATGCCAAAACTGTGATCCCCATGGTTAAGCAGCCAGTCTTCTTGCGTAGCATGTCTGCACCTTCCGACTTGGAGATGATTGCAAACCAAGACTTGGAGTTTACACATGCTTCACAAAGGTATTTGATTATCTTTGTTTGATTAATTGCCCGTTTAAAAAGGAATGAAAAGTGAATTATTTTAATTCTTAATTTGCAGAAGGCGGCACCATCCGACCAGTCATCGCAGCAGTTCCTTTACCCTCCTCCAGTCTCTGGCTATAGAGGACAGCCGAGACAAGCCGACGTACAGCGTGCTGCTGGGACAGCTCTTTGCTTTTATTGGGACTACACCTGATCAAGCTGTAAGTCGTTTACACATCACTCACTCTTTCGATTCTTTTGGTTCTCCTGGCTCTTTTAGTTTGATTATTTGGTGCATAAACTGCATGAGATTAAATTGGTTAATCCTGGTTGGCATGTCTTAACACCTGTCACATGTATAGGTGTCGAGCAGCAGCTTTCTGTCTGCTGCACAGACACGTTGGAGGCGAGGAAGCACGCGGAAGCAGGCACTTGTTCATATGAGGGAATTGCTCACTGCTGCTGTCAGAGTGGGTGGGGTCACACATCTGGTGGGGCCTGTCACTATGGTGCTGCAAGGTGGTCCAAGGTAAAAGAAAAGGCACAATATCAAGAGTCCAAACTTGCTCTGAATGTGTGCATATTCTCAAGAATTTGTGAATTTTAGTCATATAGAAGTACAGTAAGCATTTTATAGTGGAACTCCATATCGATGCTTCTGTGCAGGATTGAGGAGCTGACCTGTGGTGGAATGGTGGAGCAGGTTCAGGAGGCGTTTGGAGAAACCATGACTTCTGTAGTGTCACTATGTGCTCGCTACCCCGTTGCTTGTGCCAACAGTATTGGCTTGCTTTGCACAATACCCTACACTAGGCAAGTAAATTAATCTTTGATGATCTGTTCTGTGATAGTCCTGTACTGCTAAACTTCTTTGTTTAACCTTTGTTTTTTTTAATCTATGTTGCCATAGGAGTGAGGAGCAGTGCCTTGTTCGGAGTGGTCTTGTTCAGCTTTTGGATAGCTTGTGTAGTTTAAGTGGTCAGAGAGAATGTAGCTCAAATGAAAAGCAGACCAAGAAGCAGAAGGTGGCCACCATGGCTTGGGCTGCCTTTCAGGTGCTAGCCAACCGGTGCATTGAGTGGGAAAAGGTGGAAGGTATGAAATGGTTTTGCACTCATATGTGAATGGCATTCATAGAAAAGGCTTCTGTTATTTTGAGGAAGAAGCATTGATTGATTTTTCTTTTCAAAGGTGGTTCTACAGACGCAGTTCATTCTGGTCTAGCAAGGCAGGTGTCCAGTCTGCTGACCAATCACCTGGCTAGAGCAACGGAGTGCTGTGGGAATCAGGCAGCTGGTAATGATGCTTTGCAGGATGTTCTCAGTCTGCTTAATGATCTTTCCAGGTAATTCTTTTGTTTATTTATCAATTTATTTTTATATTCATTCCAGGTATGTGGATTTACACAGTGTGTTCTACATGTGTGCTTATCTGTCCATTTTTTTGCATCCTAGGAGCCACATAGGGAAAGCTATTCTGAGCCAACCGGCTTGTGTTTCAAAGCTCTTGTCTCTGCTGCTTGATCAAAGACCATCTCCAAAGCTAGTGCTTATCATCCTGCAGCTGTGTCGAGCTGCCCTGCCTCTCATGAGTGTGGAGGACTGTGGTAATGTGGCTCTGCCCTCATGGAGCTACTCTATTAACACCCTAGAAGCTGAGCAACAAGATGCCAGTGATCCAGCCTCACGCATTGCTGCCTTGCTGCTGGCTAAGCTGGCAGACTATGTAGTACCAGGTTTGTATCTCGCACCAGTGAGTATTAAATATGTATGTGCTTATATTGAATATGTAGATGCCTATGCTAAACACGAGGTCAGTTTCTCTTCTTGATTTTTGATGTTAACAAGATTCCTTCTTTGCCAGGCTGTCAGACCCTTCTGTCTCCCAGTGCCTCGGAGCCAGACACAAGTCTGTCTCGTGCCAGTTCAAAAGGAGCTCTCAAGTCAGATGATGTTGGAGAGGAGGCTGAGGCAGTCGATGGCAAACTGTCAATCTTTATCCACAAGAGGGAAGACCAGTCATCCCACGAGGTTCTGCAGCCCCTTCTAAGGTACAGTTTCCCCTGGTGTAATAGTTTGGATTTTTCATTTGAAAAATGAATTTTCATTTCTTTGAATGAAGTTTTCTTGCTCCTTCAAAATGTAGCAGCTCTGAGGGCCGTCCCTTTCGACTTGGCACAGGAGCAAACATGGAAAAGGTGGTAAAGATGGACAGAGATATGACAAAGGTAAGTGTTTTGATACAAGTGGAAAGAAAATATGTTATCCAGCCATTTAAAGAGCATACTCTTAATATGAAAACTAGTGTTCCTGTGGCCGGCTTTCATACCTCTGACTATTTTAAACTCTCTCCAGAATGGAAGTTGTGAGGTGATCACAGAAGAGGCATCTGCTGCCTTGAGAAAGGCCAACAAGTGGGCTCAATCTGGACTCATAGTGAGTGTTGGTCCACCTGTTGAGACTTTGGCCCAAGAGGCTTCAGGGGGCATTACCGCCGGTGACAAGAAGAAAACTGCACAGACTGCTGTGTGTAGGGACCGGAACGCTGAGTTGGCAAGGTGCTGGTTGCTTGATGTATTCATCTGAGAGACAGTTAAACATTTCAGTATTTGTATTAGTTCTCACTCTTTAGTCCTCATTAATGCAGCTAACAAAATGTTTCATTTTTGGTAAATGTGTACATGTGGCAGTTAGGGGTCAACAGTCTGGGTTGTGGTTGTAACAGCTCTTCTTAAAATCTTCTTTTAATAGGTCAGACCCTGTACGGCCATTCATCAGTGGTCATGTTGCCAACAGTATGGCTGCAGAGGTTATTGCCTTGCTACATAGTCTTCTCACGGCTCCAGAATCCAACACTGCACAAATCTGGACAAGCACTGTGGAAAAAGTAAGGTCCCATTCCAGTTTCACTTTCACACCGGTTATTTTGCCTTTAGTGATGGCTGACACCGTAACTTCCTGCAGATACCAGGATTTTTAGATCACTTGAAATTATTTCAAATAATTTCTTATAAGTCTAGCACTGATGCAACCTTTATGCATTTGCCATCATGATGTTTACCATGACCCTGATGCTTTATTTCTCTTTGTGTTAGGTGCTTTCCCGTGCACTGATGTTCATCCCTCAGCTGGGGAAATATGCTGAGAGTATTTTGGAGAATGGCAGCAGCAGTGGCAGAAAACTGGCCAAACTGCAGGCTATTGGCAGACAGGCTGTTGCTGCACTCTGTGCACTTGGAGGCTTCAAAGAAACAATTAAGATTGGTTCTGAAGTCCAGGTTAGCAAAAGGATACAAAGAAACATTATAGTTGTATAGTAATGTTGTTTGCTACAGTTCTTTTCCTTGATCAAAATGCATCAGAATGGAGTAATCTTTTAGATAATACCATTGATGTGATGACACCATTGATGGCACATTTACCGATTCTTCATCTCTGCACTATAGGTGGTTGGTAAAGGAGTGCTGGGGAGTGTGGGCATAGTTATGACCATAAATGAGCAGGAGGGCATTGCTACTGTAAAGTTGCCGTCCTGTGAGTATAGGAGAGCTTGCAAAGCGTCAGACGTCCTCACTGTTCCAATATCCCGCCTCTGCACTCCAAGATCTGAGGTAAGGATTACAGCCACATTAGAAATATTTATTTTTTAGGAAAGTGGCAACATTATTCTCACTTATACCCTTTTCACTTCTTTTCCCCCTCCCTCAACAGGCACTCCCTCTTTACAAACTCTCAATCACAGAAAAGGTGGTTCAAGCAGTGCAGTCTATGCTTCTGCCACAAGAGGGCAGTCTCTCCATTCACACTTCTCTACCAGCTACAGGAGATGGCTCCAGCCCAGTCATGGCTGCAGTGCGGCTGCTAGCTGAAATCAGAACTAGGTTAGTAAACACCACCGCAGTGTGGTATTTTCCATACTGCCTCAGTTTAGGAAATGCCTTTTTAACTTTGAAAGTGTGGGCAGTTAATCCTCTTAGTGACTGTAAATGTTATTCTGTTATGGTATAAATCCTCAAGGTTTGACATGTCCCTTTGTTTTCCCAGGGCTTGTTTAGTGATGGCACAGTTACTGGAGGATAGCTCCTTCTGTGAAGAGTTCATACAGCAGTGTCCAGCTGCTGTTGAGGTTCTCAACCTAGTTGCCCAGGAGTGTAGCCCTGGTGAGCATGTTAGATCACATGAACAGCCACAGCTTATCAGCACAATACCATGTTTGTATGACTGATTTTTCCATCCTTTGCAGGAGAACGCCTCAGCATGGTCGAGGCTCAGTGTGAAAGAGTAAGGATGCTGTACAGAGACTGTGCTAGGCCACCACCTCCACCACTGCAGACAGACAGGCGGCAGGTGAAAATTGCTGTCCTTTTACTTAAGTGTTCTTGTGGTTAAGTATGCAGCAGTAAACACACAATTTTCTCTCTTGTGTAACGTGTGTAGAACTGCTTTATTAGAAAAGTTAAAACATCATTGAGCATGTTTTCGGGAATATTTTTTAGTTTTAGCTAACCATATCCACTTTAAGTAGACCTAAACTCGGCCTTTATAAAATAACTGAGATGTGTTGAAAATGTTTTCACTGATGAAAAAGGACTTGCTTTACTACTCTCAGTTTTTGAAGCATTCAATAGTCACATTTCTCTTATGTCTCCTGACTCCTTCAATGTGCTTATCATGCCAGCCCAAGGAAATCACTTGGTGTCCATCCAGAGTTTTTCCTCCTGTTCGTGCCTGCATGTTTTCATCCCGACTCACCTCCGTCACTTTCTTGGCTGATCCAAGTGCTGGAGGAGGGCTTCCCCGGGGAACTTTCATCTATGCCACCTCTCCTGTACCTATTCAGGTGGGCACATACAGTAACAGTGGCGTCAACTCCTGCAGTTATATTGTATTCTCCACTTGTTGTAACAAGTATTCAGTGAAGCATGTCTTGATCAGTTTGGTCCTCTTTGACCCCACAGGCGCCATCCTTTTACTGGGAGATAGAAATTGTCTCCTATGGAGACTCTGAGGAGGACAGTGGCCCAATTGTGTCCTTTGGTTTTGCAACAGAGGCAGAGAAGAGAGATGGAGCATGGACCAACCCTGTTGGCACATGTCTGTTTCATAAGTATGTTCACTTGTATATGAATTATGAGAGATTAAAATCTTTCTTTCTCATTCTTGATTGCTGACTTTATTGGTGACTGACATTTTCTTTCTGCCTTTTTTCTGTATGTTTGTCAGTAATGGTAGGGCAGTGCATTATAACGGCTCAAGTTTGCTGCAATGGAAGAGTGTCAGGCTGGATGTGGCTCTTCTCCCTGGTGAGATATTTGAATAGATATTAATCCTATGTGTTTATTGTTAGGTTTAAACATTGTTTAAATCTAAAGTAGACATGTATGTTATGGATTTAAAATGCACTCTTCAGTAGGTAGCTCTATAGCTGCTTTTTTCCATACAAGGGTTTTTGCTGGTGCACTCTACTTCCATAAGCCAACATTTCAATTGTGTGATTTTAGAATTATTTATATATGATGGCCTTCCATTTCTGGAAATGCAGGTGACGTTGCTGGGATTGGATGGGAACGTTCTGAGGGTACTCCTCCACCACCTGGTCAGGCCCCAAAAGGCAGAGTCTACTTTACTTACTGTGGCCAGCGACTTGGCCCTGCTCTTGATGATGTAGCAGGTGGAATGTGGCCCCTGGTACACATTCAAAAGAAGGTAAGTATCTGCACATTAAAATGATTTTTTAAATTGCTGTGAAGCTGAAAGTTCATTTGAAAAATGTATTTGCATTATTCATTAAATTCATTCATCTGTTTTGTTTATCTCCATTTCTCTGTAGAACTCAAAGATTCGTGCCAACTTTGGAAACCGGCCATTTGCATATGCAGAAGGCCAAGCACACAGGAATGCAGCTGACTTGTGTGTAGACCTTGCAGAGGAAATAAGTGCAAATTTTGAAGCACTTCCCTTTGCCATGGCCTCGGACAGCGATAATGATGCAGGTGCAAGTGTTACGTCAGACTCTGGCTCTCATGGACCGCCTTGTAGGATTGCAGCTGTTGCAGTTCCTCAGCAACGTATGTCTTTACGTTCATCTCAACTTGAGTCTAAATTCTACGAGCTTTGCTCTTTTTTGCTTGTTCTGCAAGTTTTGTTCATTCTGAATCTCCTATTCTGGTTGGAATAGAGTACAACAGCGACCTGTCATGCTATTACAAAGTGGAGCTGAGCTACGAGAACCTTGTAACTTCTGGTCCTGACCCTCATCCCCCACCTATCGCAGATGATGAGAGTGATGATGAGGATGATGATGATGTCCCAAGAGTGAGAAAAATCACCACTTCTCTAGTTTGACAGAAAAAAGCTTTTTTGGTCTGTTTCATTATCGATATTAATTTTGGTTCATAGGAGGATCACTATGCTCTTCTGGTGAAGGCCTGGGAGACGAAAGTGTTCCCTACGATTCGGAGGCGTTTCCGTAATGAGGCAGAAAGGAAATCCGGCCTGGACCAAATCAAGGGGGCTCTTCAGCTGGGTAAAGAATGAAAAATGACCCCTGCAGTATTATGAAGGAGTCTGCTATAATAACAACAAATCACCATAACAAAACATTCAATCTATATCTTCAATATCATTTAAATAAACTAGGGAATAAACAGCATCAAATTATCTAATGATATCAGCGCTTCTACTATTACATTGATCATAATAAGTAGAGGACTTTTCATTAATTATACATGAAACTGGGGATGATTAAACATATGTTAAAAATTAATTTTGCTGAAGTGGTAAGATTGTAGTTGCAGTAAGGCTCATACAACAAGGAATTCTTAGTCCTTCAACTACTTGTAGGAAACCCAGAAATGTGTGCTATATTCAGATTTTAAATAAAATGAATTGAAAACACTAATGCTGATTACCCATTAGATATCTCTGTTAATTAAATAATTAAACTCAAGCTTTTCCATTCCAGGGATATGTCTTTTTTTTCTAATTTATTTGCAACATTATGGTGTGTGTCCTTGGAAACAGGCATGGTTGATATTGCAAGACAGACAGTGGAGTTCCTGTATGAGGAGAATGGTGGCATTCCTCGTGATCTCTACCTCCCTACCATTGAGGATATTAAAGATGAGGCCAACAAGTTTACCATTGACAAAGTTCGCAAAGGTACCAAAATAATTTCATAACTAGATAAAATCTTTTAAACATTGTCACTGTTGTACTGAGCATGCTGTACTTTTATATATCACTTTATATGTCACTTGTTCCAAAATGGATTTTTTTGTTACTGCAAGTCACATCTGCTGCATGAATGTTACATGCAATTTTACTGACTTTAAGATGATGCATTTTTTCAACACAGGGTTAACCGTGGTCATCCGCTGTCCCGACAGCAACAACACCAACAGCACTACAGGCGGAACAGCATTGCCTAAATTTGCTATTCGAGGCATGTTAAAGACTTTTGGCTTACATGGGGTGGTGCTGGATGTGGACTCTGTAAGTACAATAATTTGTGATTGTTTTTTTTGGTTTTTTTTTGCTTTCACAATTTATTCATCTGTAAACTAATTTGTTTGCGTGTCTGTTAAGGTGAATGAGCTGGTACAGGTGGAGACATACCTGCGCAGTGAAGGCGTGCTTGTCAGATATTGGTACCCAATTGAGATGCTTGAACGCCCGCCTGCAGGATCACGGCGCACTGCCGCTAATGGCTTAGTCTCATTGGACAGTAGCAACATTCAGATCCACAGGTAATATGGATCCATTGTATGAGCATTATACATCTGAATCCTGCACCAGAGCTCGAAATCTGTTTGTCTGCTTTGCTTTAGGGAACTTCTTCGCTGTGAAAGCGCGCTGGCCCGCTTGTACTGCCGTATGGCCTTGCTCAACATCTTTGCCCCCAAAAATCCCCACACGTTCACCCGTCTCTTCCATATTCCTGCTATCCGTGACATCACCTTGGAACACCTGCAGCTGCTCTCTAATCAGCTGCTGGCTCCACCTTTGCCTGGTGCGTATGAATAAATCTTTTAAATGGATCACTGATTTTCCTGAAAACTTTCTCTACTATACTAAATTTACAAATTGTGTTTTTCATGCAGATGGCACTATTAGTTCTAGTTCTGTTCTGTTGGCACAGTCCGTGCTTCACAACCTTGAGGGCCAAAGCTGCTCTCCCACAGACCTGTTCTATCAGGGCAATGCTCAGCCCATTCGGGAGTGGTTGACAGTGGCCATCACTCGTGCCTTGCATCAAGGAGAGGAGAGTTTACTGGAGCTCACAAAGCAGATCTGCTGCTTCTTACAGGTCAGCTCTGTCAGTCCAGGTGTGATACGATACATTTGTTCCTGGTCACATACCCATAAGCTGGTAAACTTCTCTTAATCTTTATCAGAATGCACCTGAACAGTTTACATCTGAGGAGTTCCCTGTGACAGAGTCCAAGGTTAGCATGGATGTGAGTTTTCCAGGTGCTGCATTTGTGATCGTATCCTGCAAGGAAAGCCAGTTAGGCTGTCGCAAAGAGTAAGTTATATGTCTTGTGTTAAATAAGGAATTCTAAATCTTTATAATCAGCTTGTTTTGTATTTTTCTGTTGATTTTAATGTTCTCACACGTCTCCTAACCCCCATTAGCTCAAGCCTGTACAAGGCACCCTGGGCTCGAGTCATGGTGTACGGCCAGGGCCACAAAGTGCGCAGAAACGGTCAGCTAAATCTGATGGAGGCTGTGTGTTATCCTCTGGATGCCTCACCTACCAACACAGGCCTTACGCCCCCCCCCACCACCAATCAATACCCTTCTGTTATCATTCCCACCGATAAAGTACACTTCAAACTGGGTGAGTATCTCCATCTTAAAGAAAACAGATTGTAGTACTTATAGAAGAGAACACATCACCCCTGTCCTGGCTTCACTCCATTTGAATGTTCATTTTAAATTTCTTGTGTTTACATTTAAATGTTTAAATGGTCTTGGCCTAACTTCTCTGGGCTTTTTCATCCCTACTCACTCACCTCTAAGTCCCTCAGGTCAGCAGACCAGCTCCTCTGCAGGCAGTGAGATCTATGAGGAATCTCAGACAAGAGAGGGCGTTTTCTATTGTTGCTCCACAATTGTGGAATAATCTGCCAGGACACATTAGAGACGCCCCTTCACTGTTCACTTTTAAAACTCTTCTTAAAACCCTTTTTTAGTCTTTAGCTTTCAACAGCAGCAAGACTTTTATTCCTGAGGTTATTTGTATCATTATTAGTAAAGTTACTATGGTATTATAGTAGCCATATCAGATTATTCCTACAGTGGTAAAACAGTCTGCCACCCAGTAAAGTCTATTAAAAGTGTCCCTTTGTCCTTAATTGCAGGGGTGTCGCCTCCACCTGGTGCTGTCTTGGTGCTGCACTCTTTGCCACTAGAGTTTCCTCTGGCCATGGCTTTTGCTGAACAGCTGTTGACATGGAAGTTGGGAGAGAGCAGTGAGCGATCAGAGGATGAACTGGACACAGTTCCCTCATCAGTGCTCCTGCAGGTGGTAGAGCTGCTAGGTACATGTGATTCTTTTATTTACAGCATTTCTAAAATGTTTAATTAGTTTGCATTAATATTTTATTAGTCATAGTACAATACAGTGTTGATATCGCCTATTGTTCTGAGTTTGGGATTATGATTTTGTCTGTAATTTTTGTATGCAGCCTTTTGATATTGAAAAACGAAAGTAGGACATCACAAAACTTTTTTTTTGTGAATGCAGCATTTTCTAAGAATAACAGCTCTGAGCTTGTTACACCCACATGATTTTTCGTAGCCACCAGATTCCCAAGTCAAAAAAGTTCCAAAGCTTGCAAGATGAATGATTCATGAATAAAACTTTCCCATAATACCATATTTTCCTAGTTGATTTAAATTCTCTTTCATGGTTTTAGGTGGTTTGCTCTGGACAACAGATCTGGCCCCTTCCATCAAAGAACTCGTCTTTCACTTGTTAGCTGAACTATTGCGGAAGATCCATCACTTGGAGCAGCGCAAGAGCCCCGCTGGACTTTCCAGCTCCATTGCTCTACTACTAAATCCCTGCCTCGCAGTACTCATGGCTCTACAGACAGAACTCCGGAAACTGTATGATCGGGAAACTCAGGGATGGACAACTGCAGGGGCTGGAGCAGGAGGGTCTACATCTGGAGGCGTTGCATTGGCGCTTGGGGCAGAGCAGAGCCGGTTCTCCACCTACTTCCATGCCCTCATGGAGGTGTGTCTGGCTGTGGCAGAGGTGACGCTTCCCCTCAATGTTGGTAGTTCTTCAGTGGGAGCCCTATCCTCCACCAGTGCCCCTAACCTTAGTGACTCTTCATCGTCATCATCATCCTCTCCAGGCCAGACACCGCAGAGCCCAAGTCTTCTATCAAAACGTAAGAAAGTGAAGATGAAGCGTGAAAGAGCAGCAGCTGCAGTAGCAGCCGTGGTCTCTGGGAAACGAGGCAGTGGAGGAGCAAGGCTGTCGGAGAGTGACAGTGCCCTGCTGAACATGGCAGGGAGTAAACCCGAGGACATGCTGTGGTTCCACCGCTGCCTCACTCTCCTCATGATTTTACGACATCTCGCTAATAAAGACCCGCAGGGCTTAAGTGTCACCAGTGATGCAGTGACAGATGCCTGCCAGGCACTGGTGGGTCCCACTGCCCACAGCCGCCTGCTGGTGCTATCAGGCATCCCCACACACCTGGAGGAAGCTGTAGTTCGAAACGCCATCCGCAGGGCGTGCAATGCACACGGTGGGCTCTTCAAAGATGAAGTCTTCATCCCCCTGCAGGAAGAGGATCCCAAGAAGAAAACAGCTGCAGGGTCAAGCCCTCAGGATAGCAAACGCGGCCCTGAACCAGAGCGGACCTTCCCCAACAACGGGGGTCCCGAGAGTCCTGACAGCTCCAGCAGTGTCACTCCGGCTATGAGCGTGAGTGCTTCAGCTTCCACCAGCCAGACTTCCATCTGCAGTTCCTCTCAGGGAGTGTCCCGTACTGCCAGTGAGCTGTCTGTTGACCAAGAGCTTTTAGCGGTTCCACCTCTCACCCCTGCTGCTGCTTCTTCTGTTACATACCCTCAACAGGGTCCCCAAGACCCGCACACAGTTTCTAGTCAGGAGAGCCTAGATACGTCTCTGTGCAGCACCGGAAGCCTGGGGAGTCTTGGCAGCTTGGGAGAGCCTCTCGACAGTGCTGAAACACCATCTGCGTCAGATGGGGGCTCCATGCACACCGTCACTTCATTGGAGAGCAGTGCAGTCATGGCCAGGCCCATCAAAGGCTATGCTGTCATCGAGGTGGGTTGATTGAGAAAAACTGAATATTTCACCTGTTTTTGGAGAAGCTGAGAAATAAACTGTTGATAATTGTTTTCTGTTAAACAGGTCCGGTCTCGGGCCAAGGTAGAAAAGATTCGTGCTAGTCTTTTTAACAGCAGCGACCTGATTGGCTTGTCCAGTCTGGGAGGTGAAGAAGAGCTAATGGAGCTGACCAACGAGGAAATCCTCACTGCTTCAAGTGTGAACCAAAGCCTGTTTGACACACAGGGAAGCTCTGCACTGGAAGACTACTTCCTGGACAAATCGATCAAAGGTTCTAATCAGATATTTGCAGTTTTTTCACAGTGTCATTATTCCAGCTAAACCAAAGTCTTAAATAATCCCTTTATGCTTCAAGGTGACAAGCTTGTACCTGGAGCACGAGATGTCCTCACAGATATTTTTAAGAGCTGTGTGCACTCGGAGCAGATGCTCAGTCTCACACCGGCCAAACCTGTTAAAGTGTCAGAAATTTACCTCAGCAAGGAGCAGATCAACTCTCAGACCCCGGGAAACCTACTGCATACTTTTTTCACTAATGTTCGACCTCCCAAGAAAGTGCTTGAAGACCAACTTACTCAGGTATTTGAGATATGGTGTACAGTAAAAGCTGATTTAAAATGCCCCGCCTTCTGATTTACTTCTACCTGAAAAATTCCTTTGTTATACATTAGTGGAAAATATTAGAATTTTAACGCTGTATAGTTGTTTATGCTTTTGGAACCTAATCTCCTGTATCCTGATTTGCAGACAGTTATCTAATTTTACAAATATTTTACATTAGACTCTCCATTTGATTCACATGTCACATCAATCTGTCAAATATTTATTTTCTTTCAGATTCTTAGAAAGTATGGAACCCCTAAGCCAAACAAGAACAAGTACAGCAAGGCAGGAAAAGAACAGCATCAAGGGAAGGTAGTGAGTACAAAGAGACCCATCACCAAACCTCCCACTAAGGAAAAGTCTGTGCTGAACAGTGTCAGGTGAGTTATTTCTGGGACATTAGAGGAGCTGACAGGTGTGCAGGTGCATGAACAAGATAACTGAATCTAACTCTATCTATCTATGTTGCTTGTCTCTTACTCCTGCCAGGACTGCTCTGAGTGAGAAGAAGACTGTCCTGAAGCCAAAATCTCCTGAGAAATCTAGACCTGACGAGAAAGATGTAGAGAAATCTCCTGCTAAAAAGACTGAAGGTTGGCAAAAAGAAAAAATAATCACAGACACTTTACCACATGATCATTCAATACATTTGCTAGGATATTCCCCAGCCTTCCATGACCCTGCTTTGAAATAAGCAGGTATAGAAAACTGATGGATGCTGATAAAAAGCAAAAAACAAAAGTTACGAATCAAGGCTCAAACCCCACAAGAATAAAGAATTTTAGAAGACAGTTATACATTTCAAAAAGCTAAAAACAAACAAAAATATGGACAATACTCTTGAACTAAAGCTCAAAGTTTATAGTTTGATATTCATTATAAATCTGAAATGTGAAGGTGCTTTGGTATATAACTGAAATTACAGACAATCGTGTCAGTATCCATATATTTCTGGAACTTAATGAATGTTTCACTACTTGTTGACCAGTCTTTTTCACTCTGTATTTTGGGGTGTTGTGCTGATGGTCATGAGGTCTGCGGAAGGAGGAGTTCAGGGTGGTATAAAATACTGGGGAAGGAAGTAGAGAGAGCTCTCCTCAGCTGTCCCCCGGCCTGTTAATTTGTGCTGCGTAATCTTACTTCTGTAATAAATACTCTGTCAGACTCTAGTTAGACTGGAACTCTTTAATACGGGCGTAAGAGTATGGGTTTGGCAACGTTCACGGAACAGGATTCTGGTGGACGGCACAGCTCATGCAGGCCACACCTAGGACAGGACAGAGATGACATCCCAGAACATCAGTCGAACACCGCCTTTCTGATACGTGAAAAACGACGACATGTGTTTATTTGGTAATTAAGTGTATTTTAAGAAAGGCCAGCTCAAGAAATGCGTATATGAGGGGACTGGCAGATACAAATCAGGAAGGGTCTTCTCAAACAAATATATCTACAAAACACAACACGGAGAAGAATGTTTTATTTTTTGTCTGATTTTTTTGGGATTCTTTTGTTTTAGATGTCTCCACTTTCTTTCAAAAGACATGCTTACTGTATATGTGATTGATCAATGCTCCCGATGACATTCTCACATGCTTGACAGCAACAATCCTGGTTGACAGAACAAATAAATGATATATAATTTTATTTGTCGTTAATTATTTATAAAGTATCACATAAATTGCTACAACGCTTTTAAAAGCTCTTCACTCCAGCACTTCCTTGAAGTTTTACTGCTGCAGCTCAGCCAGTGGGAGAGGTCTGACACCATGAGCAGGCTACTTGTCAACTAATTTGCATACTACGTCCTGATTGGGTGTTCAATGGGTGGGGTGAGGGGTCTCATTGACAGACAGTTGATCCTGTACTGCCGGCACACATCTCAGTGTGGAGGGGAGAGTGAGTTTAGGGAGCATGTGCCTTTTTTAGCGGATTTGATTTGAGGAGGCAAGGTGTTTCTATGTGAGGGCATGCCGGCCTCTTACCCCTGCCCAAAGCCAGCCTCGAACTTAACGGTGTTTTAGGAGTTTCCCAGATACAACTTAATAGTATGATGGTCTGAAACCACACGAGAATAAAAGTACCTCCCTCTCATTTTCCATAGTCCCAGAGGAGAAGTACCTGACACTGGAAGGCTTCCATAGGTTTGCTGTTGATCGTGCTAAGCAGGACGTCCGCAGCGTGTGGAGGGCCATTTTGGCTTGTGGCTATGACCTTCACTTTGAAAGGTGAGACTTGGAGAGTCGTTCCCCAAAAATCAGCATTTCCACAGTGCACATTTTAACCCAAAAGTAAAATAAATAAAATTAACTTTTTGATGGCTTACTAGTTAATCACAACACACATGTACACTCACTGTGGGTAAAAGTTAGAGCTCTTTATCTTACAGCACCTGTCCCTTTTGTACTAGGTGCACCTGTATAGATACTCGTCACGCCCAGAAGGCCTGTAGAAAGTGGAGCTTGGAAATGGATGTGGCACTGGTACAGTATGTCAACAGACTGTGCCGTCATCTGGCAATCACACCAACCAGACTGCACCCTCATGAAGTGTATCTGGACCCCAGTGATGCTCCTGATCCACGTGTGGCCTGTCTACTCAGTGAGTGAACGGATTATAGTCACATAAAGCCTGTC
Source organism: Craterocephalus amniculus (assembly GCA_036024015.1). Classification (NCBI taxonomy): domain Eukaryota; kingdom Metazoa; phylum Chordata; class Actinopteri; order Atheriniformes; family Atherinidae; genus Craterocephalus; species Craterocephalus amniculus. The sequence goes on along the minus strand of JAVQJG010193644.1, from coordinate 35,043 downwards.
TGTAAAATTTTCCTACCTGGATATGTTTTCCTGAATCCACTCTAGATTATCTTTTAATGCAATATGTAGCATATTTGGTTTGTCGATATGTCTGTAATCTAAAACTTTTGTTTATATGTTTATGTTTACAGATGTGCCTGTGGAGAGCTTGCGCCTGCGCTTTGTTTTGCTGCAGTCTCTAAACAACACCCTGGAGAGTTTCTTCCTGCCGCTTGTGGAGCTGAGACAGACACATACGTATCAGAACAGTATTGCAGCGCTTTTGTGTGAGGCCAAAGGTGAGCAGGTTCCCTGCACATACCTAGCAGGGACAAAAGCATCTGTGTGCATGAACTTGTAAGTGCATTCAGCTACACAAGAATCTTTCTTATGAAGACTCACTGCCTCTGCTGTTTTCACTGGAAACAGGTCTAATCTTCTATGACACAAAGGTCACAGTAATGAACAGAGTACTGAATGCCACAGTGCAGCGAACAGCTGACCATGCTGCTCCAGAGATTACACTGGATCCTCTAGAGATTGTTGGAGGTTGGCTGTTTTCACCTGTTCTTTTTTTTTTTGTCAATTTTTTTCTCAACAATTACAACACATCTTGCCAGACTTTTCTAATGTGAATGTGGCATTCGTTCCTCAGGGGAGATCCGATCATCTGAGAACACGTATTTCTGCCAGGCAGCACGTCAGTTATCCTGTGTACCATCATCCCAGCTCTGTGTGAAACTGGCAAGTGGAGGAGACCCAACCTATGCCTTTAACATCCGCTTCACTGGAGAAGAAGTCCATGGCACAAGTTAGAATTTGTCATTTATATCTCTGTTTTATTTTTTTGTTAATTGATTTATTTTGCTGTCTGTACTGCCTTGATATCTTTGATAGCTTGATATAGAGAATTTTTTCTTCCTCAAACCTGTAGCTGTTGTGAATGTTTTCAATCCAGGCGGCTCTTTCAGACATTTCCTGTGGCAGGTGTGTAAGGAGTTGCAGAGCTCTGCGCTTTCCCTGCTGCTCCCCTGTCCCAGTGCTGCGGCCAACAGAAACAAGGTACCCTTCTGCTGTGTTCAGTTTTTCCTAGATTTACTGTGATCTGGGTCAACCTCTTATTGTCGGTATTGGTGTATAATATCAGTGTTCTCTCCAGGTTTAGAAAATAATTTGACATTGTTTTAAATGTTAAACATTTCCAGTTGGATTACCTGCTGATTAAAACAAGCAGTAGTGCAGTTTCTCTAAGAATTGTATGTTTATATTATTTCTTTTGGTGTTTGCAGGGGAAGTACATCCTGACTCCCTGTCCTATCAGCTATGCAGAAGAACAGTTATTGCACTTATTTGGTCAGCTGCTAGGCATAGCCATCCGGGCAGATGTGCCACTTCCTTTGGACTTGCTTGGGTCTTTCTGGAAGGGCCTGGTGGGTGAGCCTCTTGATCCAGAGCAGGACTTGCAGGAAGCTGACATGCTGACCTTCAACTATGTCAAGAAATTTGAAAATGTAAGAAACTAATACTACATATTCTATCACTGTGTATCAACTCCGATATTCCATTATAATACTCATTTAACACGCTGCTTTTGTAACAAATTTTTATTTTTGACTAGGTAGTGTTGTCTCTGATCGCTGCTTGTACACCAGAAATACATTTGCTTGCCATTGTAGCGCTAGCCACAGATCAGTGTTAATACACGTGCACTCATAGGTTTTCCTGTTATAACTGTTGTTTTGCTGGCCTTAAAATGACTGCTCTAATGCTGCAGGTGACTGATGAAAGTGAGCTGGAGGCCCTGTGTGCTGAAATCTCCTCCCAGCATCATTCAGGTGAAAGCCCAGACTCCCCAAGCAGGCCCTGCTGCACTTTTATCTACGTCACTATGACTGGAGAAGAGGTGGAGCTGTGTGAAGGAGGGAGAAGCTTAATCGTCAGGTACACCGGAGCTCAGCTGATTTGTTTTGTTTTGGTTTTGGTAGATGCTACCAAAGCTGTTACCTGGAAACCACAACACATTAAAGCTCGTTCCCAATGTGTAACCTTCTCATATGTGTGTGTCAAGCTGGGAAAACAAGGATGTGTATGCACGGGCGGTACGGAGCCTTCGTCTGAGGGAGCTGGAGAACTTGGAGTGTATGACAGCAGTGCGAGCAGGGCTCAGTTCCATCATCCCCCTGCAGCTGCTAACCATGCTCAGCCCTCTGGAGATAGAGCTGCGCACCTGTGGCCTGCCTTACATCAACTTGGAGTTCCTCAAGGTGAAGCATATTTGTGTAAAATTGTATCCTTAGATCTGTTTTAACTGCAGTGGAAAGCATGCGTAAATATCTCACACCCTCACATAAACCTGCTTGGGGTAAGTTAGTAACAGCTGTGCCAATGTGATCAAAACTCTGCTGTCTGTTCAGTTCAATTCAGTTTTATTTGTATAATGTTAATTCATAACAAAAGCACATCAAGACACTTCATCCAGCTAAAAAAAAATCCACATTTGTCCAAATTATGGAAACTGTGTTGTGTTCAGTCAACATAACTGTGATATCCAATGCCGTAACATCACACACATTCATATCAGTAAAATCTGAATTCAGGATTCTTATCATTCTCTTCCTTGGTAGGCTCACACCATGTATCAAGTTGGTCTGATGGAGACCGACCAGCACATAGAGTTCTTTTGGACTGCCCTGGAAATGTTCACTCAGGAAGAGCTCTGCAAGTTCATCAAGTTTGCATGCAACCAGGAGCGCATCCCGTTCACGTGCCCCTGCAAGGACGGGGGGCCCGACACCGCCCATGTCCCCCCATACCCCATGAAAATCGCCCCTCCTGATGGAGCTGCAGGTAATGGCTAACAAGCTCTCACCCGGGATTGGATTATGTTTGAGAAACTACTGATGCAAATTTAAAACTGTTGATCTTGTCTGCTGCCTGGAGAGACTATGGACATACTTACCATTGTTTTGTAAATAAATTGTTTTATGCCATGGAGAGGCACCTTGTATGGTATGACCTTAATTTCTTTCTCACAGTTAGTGAATCAGTCTTACTGAGTCGCAGCTGTGGGTTACTGCAGATAAAACAGCTTAACACACTTTTATATTTAGCTCAGGGATTTGCTTATAATCACTGGGACTTGTTACACTACATATCCATGAATATTTCCAGCTGTAAACATGCAACACGAATTATGTTATTACGACAAAGATGCAAAAAGTGATTTATGTTACATTTTCCTGTTTCCTTTGCAGGTCAGCCAGACTCCCGCTACATTCGAGTGGAGACTTGTATGTTCATGGTGAAACTTCCCCAGTACACATCTTTGGATGTGATGCTGGAGAAACTGCGCTATGCCATCCACTACCGCGAGGACCCTCTGAGCGGCTAAGAGGAACTTGACAACCCAACATTCCCAGTCTGTACCCAGCACTCTACCCTTCCTTACAACCTGTTCTTCCCTTTACCTCCCCACTCTTCTGGACTTTCCTCCGAGACAGGCCACTATGTGCTCTGCTGCGTCTATAAGCCACAGTTATTAAAGGAGAATTTGATTTCTGGTGGCATACAATGTTTGGTTTATCCTTGCATTTTTCTTCCAGTTTACTCAAACGATGCATTTCATGCTTATGCTTGACAAATATATGTTTAGGGAATTCAGGGACGATCTGAATCAGGACTGGCATTGCTGACAAGTCTGATCCAGTTGCACTGAGTTGTAAGGATGGCATTTAAGTGAAACAACTGTGAGATTTTTAGTTTTTATTTTTGTTCATTTTTCACTTTACCCCTTCCCTTTCTTTTAACAGAGGGTTTGATAGGGTTCAGTCAGGTAGGTGAATTTAACAGCTTAATGAGATCGGTTCAGATCAGCACTTTTTGCTTGTTCATTTGCTGAACATTTTAGCATTATGAGAGTGGTCTTGGCAAAGCTAGCTCTTCTTTAAAGTTGCTACAATTGGCATTGCCCCTAAAGGCAACAGTCAAACATTTCTACTCCTAGTGCTTATCCCAGCTGCCTCCTTCTGTTTCCCCTTTTATGGGGCTGATGTTTCATACCATACCATTGCTATACAGTCCTCTATTGAGATGATTCTGCTGGTTATGTGAGATAAGAAAACCCAAAATGATTTTCATATAAAAACTTGATTGAGTAGGAGGTACAGTTACTCAAATGAAAAAGGAAATATGTGGTGATGCCTATTTTTGACCACACTAGCTAGAAGCAGGCAGATGTAAAGGAGTGCTGTACATGAACTCATGTAGTTTTAATGCCTGTTTAAAAAGGAAAAAAAAGACCTGCTAATGGACAAACTAACGTATTGCCTATATAAACTGAGTACATTTTATTAAAGTCTCTGGAGGGTGGGTATTTAAGTCGTGTAAAAAATCATATTAATCTATAAGTTTACAAATTGCTTTTTTAAAATATCTGAGTAGCTGTGGCAGCATGGTAGGTGAGGTGGACTGAACGGTAACTGAAGCCTGCTGGTTCAGATATACTTGCTTTTCAGGATTGTGAAATCTGTGTGGCTTTGTGAAAATGGGATGGAGATCTCATGAGCTGCTCTCCCGCATTGTGTGCTACTGAATGTGCATCAATCCCACCTGCTCCCCATCGCATACAATCTACATACATACACTGGGGGAGTGGTGGTTGAATATCTTGAGTTCTGCCTTTTCATAGTTTTCCTTAATCAAAGATGAACAGTTTTTTTTTTGTTTTTATTTTTTATCATTTTACCCATAACCAAATGTTTAGCTGTGTAAAAATGAATTAGAAAACATGTAAATAGTTATGTTTAATGGCAGGTTTTACTTGATTCTCACCTATGATTTTGTTTTTGGTTTGCAATACTCTTCCAAGAAAAAATTAACAAGATAGGTGATGTCTGTTGGATATCCAGCTTGTTGTGTTGTTCTTTTTTAATGAATTTTGGAAATACCAATAATCTTATCACCTTTGTCTTGTACTCGGATGGATCCAATTTCTTCTTCTCATGGTGAAACATGTTTTCTTGTGTGAGTAAAATTGCCATTTTGCTTGGATAGAACTGAAAAAAACCAACAGAAATGACATTTGGCGAATTGGATTGCTGAATTGCTTGCAAGTTTGGATTAAGTTGTTTTGAAGGGTGATATACCGCTGCTAACAGGGATGCTCTCTCTTCGGCTTCCTCCTCTTCCAGGGGAGGGTTACATAAGGATATAATGAGGACATATCCATAAAAAGAGGTGTTGCGATTAAAATGTGTGCTGTACATTTATTGGATATTTATTATAATTATTTATGGTTGCATTAACTTAACTTTTACTGTCTTACCTCTGCACATCGGAAACGTAACATATCTAAAATGGATTATACAGATGTAAAGAATCAAAGGCATTTGAGATTTCTGTGTCATAATAAAGAAATGTCTTCATGTACAAATTCTGCTTCGATGGCTTATTTCTTCACTTTGACCAAGACAGTGTGTTCCTGATTAGTTTAATGTTTCTGAGAAAACCAAACCTGTACCGGATGCTTCAAGACAAATGTGTGTTTGCTCCCTTTACAGACCACTGTTGACAAAAATAGAGCACATGCCTGTCACATGCCTGTATGGATGATGTACTGTATGTTCGTGATGGATGATCACCGTGGAGCATGTTTTGCTTCCTGGGGGACATGTGTTTATGTAAGGACCCGTGGACGAGCGAGCTTACGCCTTACACCTTTTAACAGAGCAACAAGTGCTGGGCTAGGCCAGTTCTGACTGGATCTGTTGTCATGCTCTTCTCAGACATCCCTTAGTTTATTCATATCTTTTATATTAGGAAAGAAGCCACAAACAATTATACAAGCAATGCATTAAAAACAGTGTATGAAGCTGCCGTTGCATATTTCACTAGAGAATTGGTATTTCTTGGACACTTCTACTGTAGGATGAACCCTGCTGGTATAGTTGAGGAGGCTGACAAAATATCAGTCTACCTTTTTTTTTTAGCTGATGTCTTTTTAAGTTGCATATCCATTTTTTTTTTAAATCTAAAATGTTAGACTTCCAGGAATTTCTCCAGCAGGTTGACTCGATTTCAAAAGAACTACTAGACTGATTTCCAAACACAGCTGCCTCCTCTATTTCTAACGTAAAACTCCTCCACCCCACCGTTCTCTGCAGACCCTCCGTCCAATGAGCAGCTGAGAAAAGGACCACATCCCTAACACCCAACCAGCTTATGCCTCAAGAAGTTAAAAGAATTTTAAAATGTGTGGCGATGTCGTCTCTGGTCATAAGAAATGCAACCAGCTCATCATCAGGTTCGCCAACCTTAAAATTCTCTGAAACACAAATCCTCTTGACAAGACATTGAAAACATAGTTGTGTAAATGTCATTCTAAGCAGCGTGATGATTCTGTGTTATCTGCTTTGGTTAAAATCATGGACCAACTAAAAAATTTGATGGTCAAAGATGTCATACTGAATATATAACATGCTACCCCAAAACTGGCATTTTATCATATTTAATGTCCTATTATTATGCGGAATATCAAAGTTCTTCACATAAATGTGGTATATACAGTTCATCAAGTTTTTTTTCCTCTCTTGACATGTTTAATACAGATATACAACATAGATTAGTCTTAATTATGAGTTTTATTCATACTAGCAATAACCAATATATGTTTTCCTTCACATGAACTATCACTCTAATTAAACAGCTACACACTAAACTGATTATTTTCTAATGTCAACAAATTACTTTGGTTATATTTACATCAGACTTTATTGATATTTATTTAGTCCAGCCTGTTGCTATTTGACAAAACATAAGATCGCACTAATGGATAATAAGTACACACACAGAATGGTCTTTGATGGTTTAAGCGAATGCTGCAAGGAAGCAATACTTTATATTTTAAGAAAGATGATTACAAATCAGACAAATTGAGTTTTTTATATAGTTTATTCATTTTTAAATGCATTAAAATTAGAAAAACAGTACAAGTATTTTTACAAAGCAAACACTCGGCACAAATACATTTGCAAACTCAGTGTATTGGTGTTCTTTTTGGTTTTTTTTACACTTTTTAAATGGAGGGTTGTTTAGACCTATGCCTTTTTCTCTTTTTTTACCTTTTTCTTTTTCGAATACAATTTTCAGAAGAAGCCTTCCCCTGAGCTGCATGCCCTTATGCTTGTCAGTGTTGGTGCTCATGAGGTTTTCTGTCTGGAATGATTTGGTGCAAGGAACTGGTGAGCAGCAGGGCTGAAGGACTGAGGCCAGCAAAGAAATAGAGGAATCTCAGTAAGACCCGGGGTAGACCCTAGATAATGCCAAGCTGCTTTTTTAGCATCCTCAGCTGCTCCATGCTGATGTTGTTTCCACCGCACACCACAACCACCACGGGGCCCAGATGCCGTGCCAGCTTGCCCTCGTCCTGCAGCCTTTTGATAATGTCACTGTACACAGCTGCCAGAGCAGCGCCACAAGCGGGCTCCACCAGGATCTTCTCATCATCTGCAAAAAAAACAAAAAACAGGAGAGATCAGTTTCATGGCTGATGATTGTTGCTTCAGATGGCCCAGGAACAGGTTGTACTCACCAACAAACCGCTCCACAGCCTTTACAGCCTCCTGATCGGTGATCACTTCGGAGAAAACCGTGTGCTTGCCCAGCAGCTTCATAGTCTGTGCCGACACCCTGGTCAGGCCCAGTGTGGTTGCAACACTGCAGAGCCAAACACAAGATCAGTTTTCAGCCCAGGGATAGTAAATACAGGCCAATAAAGCTTCGTTAGGTCATCATTTGGATGCAATTTTAATAAGATCGGGTACAATACCTAGTAATTGCAGGTAAAGTGACAAGCTTTCCGGCTTTTATGGCTGCGTTGAGGCTGTGTGCTCCCATGGTTTCCATGGCTACAATAGGCACATCAGCCCAGCCAGCACGATGCAGTCCCTCCACCACTCCGTTGAGCAGGCCTCCACCTCCCACTGACAGCACAATTGCTCCCGGTTTCTCCCTCAAGTCATGCTCCAGCTCCTTCACCAAAGAGGTATGGCCTTCCCTATACACACAAGCACAGCCGGTCAGTCTCCACGGCTGAAATTCACACAATCTGCACATCCTGATGCATCCTTCCCTTTCAAATCCTTCCCCTAAAATGCTGGTGTGTTCTGAAATGCTCATCATACACTGAGCAGTCCACAATTCGACTCATTTCTGGTTGTTTGACACTTTGACTAATGTGTGAGTAAATCATCTGACAACTCCCCCCGAGGTAAGCTCTGTGATCGCATACCTTCTATCTGACATATCACCCCATCCAGCCTCTGCAACTCTTCTTTGTACAGATGACAGCGCATGATAAGACAGGCACCGCTATCCGTCATACACACACTCTTCAGTTCCTGACAGCTTCGATTTCTACACACTGACATGTACGTAGTAACGTAAGCCCGTGCTCGGCTGCGATGTCTCACCAGATTAGGGGATCATCAAAGGGAGAGATGAATATCCAGCCAGGGTTGTTTGCTACGAGCTGCTGTCCATATTCAATGCTTTCATTCAGAGCCTGATAAAGACAAGATTCCTTTAATCCACAGAGTTACTCCCTACTCTGGTTGGATATCTGAATTTCCCCTTGAATCTGTTAAACGGTTGGTTGTAATCACACTTAATTCTTGAATGATTCATACTTTTGGTTTTATGTTTTGTCTGAATGAAAATAGTGAAGAATAATCAGTAAACAAGCTGAAGAATATTCATTGTAAAGTCTGTTACCTTGCCATGGATGACAACAGTAGCTCCCTCATCTTTCAGCCTTTCTACTGTTGCGTTTGGTGTGACGCTTGGAACCACGATGGTTGCAGGTACGTCCAGCTGGCGAGCGGAATAACCGGCTGCCATACCAGCATTACCTCCTGCGGACGTCAAAGTTGTCAAATTGAAACATTTGAATCTAGTAAGAGAAAATGTGGGAGTAGAGCTGGGCAATATATCGAGATTTTCAAAGATTTTGAAATATATCAAGAATATAGTTTATATTAAGTTTCTTGAGTGTTTTGAGTTAAAAATATCTTTAACTGTAACTGTATCTCTGTTATGTTCATTGAAAGTTATTTCTTATTTTAATACTCATAAACTTTAATTTCAATCAATATTTTAATGCACATGTACTTCTGATCCTTAATAAAAGTGGATTTAGCACTCAAGGTTGTAAATTCGAACCGTCTCTTTGTTTACTTGACAAAAAAAAATTTATATCGAGATATATATTGTATACAGTGATTAAGGAAAAAATGATCGAGATATGAAAATCGGTTCATATCGCCCAGCTCTATGTGGGAGATATTTCATTTAATTCTCACCTGAACAGCAGACAAATCGCTCACAGCCTCGCTCTGCCCACTACAAACACACACACACACAAGTTCACAGTGAGACAAAGTTCAGACTAGAGCAAACCCACTCAGAACTGGTCCATGCTGGTTTCTTCTGAGTCTTTCTCATTCATCACAGCCTTGTTTTTAATGGGAACATCCTCTTTTGGTGGGGGAAAAAAGCGACAAATACCATCAGAGTACTTACAGTTTTACAGAGGTGACCGATGCCTCTGATCTTAAATGATCCTGTTGGCTGAGATGAATCCAGCTTGAGGTAAACAGATGTCCCTGCCACCTTGGTCAGAGCTAGGCTCTGCCTCACTGGAGTGGCCACATGAAGAGGTTGCTGGGTTTTCATCCTCTCGCTGTATGGGCAGGGTAAATAAATATGTTTGAGGAGACAGGCATCACATACCTCCTCTTGATGCCTTAAAAAAAAAATCACACAGTGATTATTGTGAGCATGCTTCAACTTACCAGACTAAGATGGAAGACAGGGAAACAATCTGCGCTGGATATCAGTGATCCCCAATGATTGTATTCTATAGTCTTTTGCTGGCTAAATTAATATATACCTGCATTTGTGTGGGCTTGCCAAAGGAGGCACAATTCCAGACCAATCAGCTGTCGGCACTCTGATATCAGACCCCTCCCAGTCACCATAAGGATGGGGCACATCAAAGATCAATGTAATTAATTTATCCTCATTTAATCAAGCTTTAAGTTGTTTTTGAGGGCGTTTATGTAAACTTTAATTTACAGTTTGTCCTGTGCTGGTGTGGCTCAGAGTCCGAAGGGGCCGTTTAATAAATGACAGAAAGAACTCCAAACTCATGTTTAAACATATATATAAACAAATTTTCCATAAAGTGAAAAGGCATTCAACACTTCATGCAGCATAATATCCCAGTTTCATGTTGTTCGTGCATCGTTTAAAACAATGTATGACATTTTAGCGCAAACTCATTTGCATGTTCTCTCCCCTCTAAAGGAACTGTGAGCGCAGCTGCGTTACCAAAACAGTCGAGACTATTTTAGCACCGATCTTCCGCTACCAAAAGCGGGCTCAGAGTGGACGGTTCAAACCTGAATGATCCGGTGTTCAGGATCGAAAAAACACACACAAGGCTGTAAAATGTCAAGTTGGTGGGCTAGAAATAAATATCTTGAATTGGGAACTAAGAATTTCGAGGTAATGCAGCGTGTTGTAGCATGACAGAAATACAGTTAATCAGGTCCGCGCTTAAGAGTTGGAGTCTAGTGAAACACAATATTTATATATGAGGAATAATATTTTTTTTGGTATGAACTGATATATCCAACTAGTATGAAAGTATGTCAGTGAGTAAAAGATTGATTTTTCCCCCAGTTTCCTTAACACTGCAGAAGAAATATCACAAAACAGAACATCATCATTATTAAGTGACTTATTTAATTAAAGGAAAGCCTTCTTAGTTTAGCATATATATATATATATATATATATATACCTCAAGTATAATTTCAACTTTATACCTTTATACCATGAATATAGAACAATGCCACCGCTGCCTCTTTTCAAGTTTACGTGTCTGAACGTGGGCAATAAAGTTTTCATATCACAACACAACTGGTTTTTCCAGGAATTGAGTAAGTATTTCGTTCTCTGTGTGCATGTGTTAAACACTTAAACAGCTGCACTTTTTACTCATGCATTTGCTTTCAAAAGTTAGAGCAGTCCATGATAACTTAATTCATTTTAAAAAGCCCTGGCAGGGAGACAGCATCACAACCATCCCAGTTTGTAGGTGCCTGGTACAGTATAATAGCATAAGTCTCATTTGTGCTTTTCCATCAGTAATGTTCTTCTTGTGGAAAAGGTCATTGGTAGTTTTCTGGATTGTAAGTCAGCAGAAACTTGTATGGTCAGTGTTTTAGAGGCTAATGGTGTCATCATGAAGGATTATTACACCATCTGCTGGTGAGGATCTGACCACACAAAAAATACATATTTAATTTGGGAGCATCATTGAGTGTGTTGGCATTGGTCTAGTTTATTTCTTGATGCCACTGTCAAAATATTTACTTAAGGTTTATGCCAGATGCAGTTTATTCTTCTTATTAATTTATATATCTATATAATCTTAAAGGAATCACTTTTACAAAGCAGGAAAGTTTTAAAAGTTGTCTGCAAAGGCGAAATTAGGAACTTTTTAGCTGCATGCAGCCAGATATTTTGACATAATTTGTGGAATTTTTGTGGGTTGTATGATCATAGTATGAACATAGGACCTGTGGTTATAGGATCTGTTGCACATATAAATAATGGGCTGTTGTGTTTGATGGTGAAGCAAAACTTACTGGTCAAAGATCTAGACTGGGGTGAAGGACAGGCTATTGGTCACTTGTTAGAGTGCTATCACAAATGGGGAAACAATTTCTCAAGCATGATTAGGGGCAACAAATATTTTGCTAGAGCTGTATTTCAGCCAAGTAATACTTGTTAAGATGAAGAGTCATATGGTTGAATATGGATAATCACATTTGTGGTGTATCTTGTGGATTTTAGAGCAGACTGTGCATGAACTATTCATCTGACGATGACCACTTAATAAAAGAATTAGATTTGTTTTCTGGTTTGTTTGTGTTAAAGTCAGTTGTAAATGTAACTTTTTTTAATCAAAGAGTTTGCTGCAATTACTGTAAATATACAACTGAAAGTAATTGTCACTTTTTGTCCGGATACCAGTAGCTATATGTCAGATGGTGTATTTCCTATTCCCACTTCATGTATGTTTAAGAAAGCACAGGTTTGAGCATTGCCACAGTTCAACAAGTTGAGAAGGTCTAGGCCTACACCTTGGATAGAATAAAAGAGTGATAATGTGCTTTCACCAGCTGTGGGAAGAGCCTACTAAGAGCACAATCCACAGAGAAGGGTGCTACTGGAAAACATACACACTCTTTACAGCTAGGTCCCAACTGAGAAATCCAAACTAAAACATTAATTATGAACTTTTATTTAATTAGAAATTTAAAACGTTTGACCATTAATACAAATTCCTAAAAAATAAATACTAATACTAATAATACCGCTGTTGAAGTTAAATGCAAATTGTAATAATTGATCGTTTTAATCATGCCATAGGATTTTCATAACTTCTACATCATATTATAGAGGTGGCCGTTTCCTTTTTCACCCCTTGACCTTACAACATCTTTGAACGGCCGTGACATACAGGTTATTAAACTAACTTTTCATACGCTGTACAACGCCTTCAATATTCATATTTGTTATCAGTGTTTAGTCATAACAGCAACATTCCCCCCCCCTTTCTTGACTCAAACTCTTGTGCTTCTGTGTGCTCAGCAGCAGTAAAAAAATCCGCTATGGCAACAGAGGGAAAAAAAGACACGAAAAAAAGGAAAATATTTGACAACATGGCGCACTTTCCTTGAGGAAAGTTTCTCTTGAACGGTACACAGCTCATTTTTGTGGACTTCCTCGCGTTTTAACGACTTTCACGACGGAAAGCAAACTTTCTGCGCAAATTCCGACGACTTCGACAAAAAGTCGACACAAAGTCCCCAAAGAGTGTGATGGGATGAGAGCGATAACCGTCGCACAAACCAACGCAGTGAGCCAGGATGGAGAAACAAGCGACACTGAAAGAAAAGGTAAACAGATTTCCAGAACATATTTTGTCATGTCACCTGTCATCTTTGCCTACTTGCTGGCATTTTATTGCTCGATGTTTCTCCCTTTTTTTTTTACCCCCGCGTGCTGGGCAGGAAATACCAAATGACCATTCCTGCTAAAAGCTCGTAAAAAAACTTCTATCGATTTTCCAGTCCTGCATTTTCAGCTGCAAAGTGAATGTGTGGACTTTCCTGGAGCACAATTTAACTAACATAAATGTGACTTCTTTTTTCTTTCTTTCTTTTTTGCCAGAGAAAAACAGGCCACATTTATTTAGTCTTGCATTACGAAGCCTGCCTCGCTATAGTGTAGCAGAAAGTTTGCCTGCTCTGCCATGAGCAAATCCACATAGTCCCTCCTCGACAAAACTGTTAATATGTGCAATCCAGGCTATATTTGTCTTTGGAGAACAGAGTGAATCTGTCTCTGTCTCCTTATGATCACGTTGGTAGTGTGTGTATTGGTGCAGGCTCTAGTTATCTCTCCACCCTTCCTGCTGAGTGCTACCCACATACAGAAGGCAAGGCAACCCCCAGACTGTCGAAGCAGATTTCTGCAAAAGAAAGGGAGGAAAAGTTGCATGCTCATGAGCTTTGGAAAGTCTAATCTATAATAGATGCTTCTCCTGACACTTCTTTGGGTGCAAACCTTTGCATGTTGGCATGGGTGACAGTTGTGGTGTGAATGTCATCTTATCCTGCTCATGAATTACCATGAGATAGGGTGTCTCTATGGGAAAGCTTTTAAATCTTCTCCATACACAAAGCACACAGGTGATTACATTACAGTATTTTTTGTTTTTGCGAATCCTCTGCACACGTGAAGCTCATCCGCTTGCCAACACAAAATATCTTTCACTTTTTGTTCGTGATAGAGCAGCAAGGCAAGGTGGGAAAGTTTATGGGGCAAAGAGTGCACGGAAACTGATGGTTGATACTGTATTTTAGCTTGATGTTGAATCTACTTGATACCCAAAGCCCTCATTTTGGCTGCTTCTCCTCTCTGGGCCTCTGGAAGTAATTACCAACCAAGCCTGCCCTATCCCAGAATTCAGCTGGAGGAGGTGTGGTGAAAAAGAGGTAAACCAGGAATTAGATTTATCAGTGTGCTGATGATGTGCAAACTGCTATATGAAGTGAAGTGAATAAAAGGTAAATATGTGCTATTATTTAATCTGTTGGGCTTCAGTCCTTTGTGACTTTAAATCATGATTCATGCCATGTTAAAATAGCCTTGAAAACAAAGCATGCAGCCTTTTTTTGCCTTGTTTTTGCAGCATACAATAACGCTGACTAGTAATAACAGGAAGATTACTGGTGGAACAGATAACACCAACACTATTTGTGCTAGTTTTCCATCTTAATGGGCTTCAGGACCTGCGTATCGATATTTTTTTGGTTGTTCAGAGATGAGTGAGATTGGCATACGTGCTTTGTCATACGCTTCTTTTCAAAAACACTCTGCTCCGGCTTTCATTAACATTCTTTCACACTTCCACTGCATGTTCCAACTGCTGTAATCCTGCCAATGGACAGCAGACATTTTGGCACGTCAAAGGAGCCCAAGCGCAAAAAAATAAATAAAAAAATAAAATCTATCAAGCACAGGTTTAACAGGCTTCCTAGCGCTCTTGTTGGCTCATTGTCATGGAGGCTCGATGGAACAGAACCCTCGTTAATGAAATTAGTTTCACCTGTGCTGCTTCTGTACAAAGGCTTGTATATATTCTTTCATTCAGCGTGATTACAACCCTTCCTCTCTTCCTCTGTTTCTCCAGTTTTCAATCTTCAGCTCCCGGGCGGCGGGCAGACCCGTCCGGTGCGTTGGCGGAGATGATGGTGTCAGGTGCGGTCTCAGCAAAGCAGAGTTCATGGAGAAGGTGCAGCAGAGCAACGAGGCGTGCCAGCGAGGCGACTTTCAGGCGGCTGTCCGTTTGTACAGCGACGCGTTGCAGGCCGACCCGCAGAACTGCATCCTGTTTAGCAACCGCTCAGCAGCTTTCCTCAAACTGGGCCAACACCAAGCGGCTCTGGATGATGCCGAAAAAGCTTGTGAGCTTAATCCCAAGTGGCCAAAGGTAAGTTTCCCTCAAAGGCTTAAACTCTTGATTCACTGATATTGTATATTACCTACCCGAAAAAGACAAACACTGTGTTTCAGAGAAGTTAATGACTGAAAGTCTAAAAGTACCACTGATTAGATTGATTATTTTTAGGCCTAAATCCAGTTATGGGGCTTTGACGTCCATTTGAATGAATGAATGAACAACTATATCAGTTACAATTTCATATACATAATTGCAACCTTACAATTATTCTTATTAGTTATTATTTTCTGTAACTGAAAAGGGAATAGGTTGAAGCAAAAGCTTATATTTGCCTATCATATAATGCATAAAATAACCTGGAATTCCAATATAAATAATGCAAAAAACTAACAAAACATTCCAACAAAATCCAAAAGAAACAAAGAATCTGTCATATCAAGCGTGTTTGTGGTGCCAGCATTACTAATCAAAGTTACACTTTTGTCACTTAAAGCACAAACACATAACACATTTGGTAATAAGGTAGGTTTTTTTTTTTTTTTAGAATGAGTTCATTTATCTTCAGTTCAAAGCTTTTCAGATTCCAGCCTCATTTTCACATCTCGGCTGTATTCTCGTGGCCCCTGATCAATACAAACTTTTCTGGGGTCTCGTCTTTGATCTTGTCCACGCAGTGAGTGCTAACCTGTAATAGATTTCACATTACTCAGCCACACAGACCACTAGGAGACCAATTCCTCTCAGTGATAGAAACACATTGATTTCATGATTTAGCGCGGGGGGATACTTTTGTCTTTAAAGAGAGAGATTGATGATAATGTGGTAGAGTGGTATTGACGATAATTTGTCGCTACCAATGATGCATCAGAGGCCACCTCTTCATTGATCAGGGGGTCATGTACCTACAGATGCTCAGGTAGGTTTCCTCTTCTGAGACAATGTGTCATTACAGGAGGAACTCAGATCCTGTCACTTTGTGTTTCATGTTACAATAATGTTGTTTTGGCCCAACGGTCCATAAATAGAATTATTCTCAATTGCAAATTTAACACATCTGTCTTCTTTTCCTCTCCATATTTCTTCAGATTTTTCTTGCTATTCATGTACAAATGTCTTCAAGCTGCTATTACTTCTAATCCACATATTCTACAGTATGGTCACATCTATGCATAGAGCTTAATTTGAATGAGATTTTATAACCCTCTGAGGCAGTGCGACCAAACTATAATTGAAAATCACTGCCAAAAATCATTCTTCTCTTCTTTATATGCTATCCAAGTACAATGAACTCTTTGTGGTCTGACTGGGGGATGGTTGGCTTAATCTGGGCCTGTGTAGCTCTGCTTATTCCTGGATTTACTGCCTGACATCTCTGACTCTCACACTCCTGTTTGCTGTTTTCATTCCTGGTGTCAATGTATAGCTTGACCCTCATGTTTTGCTCTGCAACATGAGACAAAGGGACTAATACGTCTGCAGTATTGACATTTTCACAGATTCTTATGTTTCAGACTAAATATCCAGAGTGTCCACTAGGGGTCACTCTTGCCAAACGGGAGTGTTTGGCTTGTGCATGAGAAAAATGCATTCGGTATGAAGCTTTTTGTCTGCATTTCGTGGAGCCAAAAGAAACTAAATGAACATTGTGACTGGCTTTTTATCTTTATGGTTGAAAAGTACTTAAACATGCATCATTATTTCAGAACAAGAGTCTAAGTTCACAACAAATCTGTCTTTTCAATTGTCCTCAATATGCAAATTTGTTGGTACATTCTCCTATGTATGATTTATTAGAACAATATGTATTACAACTATTCAGTCAGTGATTCTTTGCAGAATCAATTAGTAATGGCGGTCTGGCTTTGGACTCGGGGAAAGAGAGGCTCGGTGTTTCGCAGTCCATCTGCCATGCCTGGATGTTTGATGAAGGAACAGGGATTAAATCACAGGAGTGCGCTGGCATTCAGATCCTGTGTGAGTACATAATATCATCAATCATAGCTCCCTATGACTGCACTTCTGCACTGGCCCATCAACCAGTGACAGGCGTGGTGTTGCTGCCCCAAGCACCAGCGAGCAGCCCACCCTCCTGAAGCCCACAGCCAGCCTGTGAAGGAACTCTCTGTCTAATCTGTCAGTTTTCCCTGCTTTAACTGCCAGAGAACACACTCTGAAACAAGCAAGAAAATGTGTGGTTAAATGACCCGAAACAGCTTTCGGCCCTTTGTGCCTCTCCCTCTTACTGAATATAAAAAGCCTAAATGAGAACAAAATGGAGTACCATTTTGTAGACAAGGACACATTTCTGTGTCTGTTCACATTTAATTTTCGGTGAGCCAGTGTTGGATGGAAACTGGGAGAAAAATGGGAGAATAAACAAGCTCCTCTTCCCGGGCTTTATTAATTTTGAAGCACAAGAAAATGCCCCTATTGCAAACTCCTGTGCTTAAGCTTTCTGATAAATGCGTGAGTCATTCGTCTTTGATGGAAAATATTTCAGCATCAATTTCTGCTGAGTACTTTGGTGTACTTCGAGTGCCTATTAGGTCCATATGAGAGACTGAGAGGACAGCACTGAATCCCAGTCTATTCTGCTCCTCCATCTGGTCCCTCCCTCTGAAGGCTGCTGTTCCAGTGACATGTTAAACAAACAGCCCTTTCTGCTATCACTCTCATTCTCCAGCGTGAGCGCTGACAGGAGAGTTTCCAGGGAACCAAAAGAAAACTGGCACTGCCGTGTCAGGGGAAACGGCGCTATCATTTGCATAGCTTCTGATTATGGGTTATGATGGTGCTTATCAGGGGTATTCTGTCTGTTCAAATGTTTATTGCAGACGTTTCAGATAACACCCACTTATCATGATGGTTAAGCATCATCAGCCCTTTACATCACGATGTTAACACATCTTTTTTCAGTGTTAAGCCATTATCTGGATACATTTTACTGTTTCACCACTATAAAATATCCAGTTACATCCCAGTGGAGTGGCCCTGGGTTTAACTGACACAATGAGTGGGAAAAGGTCACAAAGTATGGAGCGCTGAAAGGGGACTTTAATTACTGCAGCACCATATCCAGTAATTGTGTAGGGGGTGAATGCTGCGCCCTGATGTAGCATAAAGCTTCTGTTTCTCTCAGTGATGACACTGGATTTCTGCAATTACTGTACGAGGAATAAGAGAAGAATTTTGTGTTTGACTTGGAGAGCTTTGCTATTTTAAGATGCTCTTTGTGTTAAACCAGCTCTCGTCTGATCTTGGTTTGTGCTAAGAGTGAACTTATTTTTCATATGACTGATTACAGTTCTTATAACGTCTTTCCTTCTCTATACCATGTGAAATATTTTCTGCTTGATTATGGTATATGAACATCTATACGAGTGTGATCTGTTCTGTAATACTGAAAAATGAATTAGTAACTGTTCGATTTGCTGAGAAGCTGCTGTAGGTCTGCCATCCCACCCTCTGCATGCACTGCTTACTGGTTTATGGAAAGAAATTAAAGTTTAGTTTCTTACATTCACAGCACCCTTATTCATGCATACTCAAATTCAAATAATGTTTCATAAATTGTACATGCACCACCCTTTTCTGGTCTATTATATGCACAGTCACCCATCGGTTAGCATGTTTGGTGAGTAATGCGGCATTGTACCCAAGAAACGCACAAAGGCAATGGAAATTGAACCACCAACCTTACAAGTGATGGTATTATTAGATGGTCTAATGCAAGGTAAGTACATCCAATTAGCCATAGGAACTGCCTTACAAGGCCTTTGGATAATCATGTTTTTTTTAACCTTCTCTGTGTAGTTTTGATTACAAAAGAAATGTTTAGAAGGAAGTGTTGTATCTGGTTGAGTTTGTGTTCTATGGTTGAAAGCACTGTGCCTAATTGCACTGTCCACCCTCTGATCCTTTTTTAAGAGGACTTTGCGACTTGTTAAAGGAAACACTTGAGAGCAATGTTTGCTCTGATGTGGAAATGCTCACATGAGTCGTGTTTCTGTCCCGCTGCCCGCAGGAGCGGCAGTTTAATGGCCGCTCCTATGGGTCATAGTTAAGGGTGTGAAACAGAAAGTGAGTGGATGTTGCAGAGTAACAATACACTCTTAGGAACTAAATGATCAATTTGATATATTCTACCAGTTTAATTTTACATATATAAACTCCCACAGTCACAAATTACTTAAAGCAGAAAATCTATACGTCTACCTATCTAAATGAAACATAATTGTTGAACTCTGTCATGAACGATGAGCTCACAGCATGTGTCGATGAATATTTATCATATCCTGTGTTGCATATTTATTATAACATGGAGTTGGTTTGATTTGGAGGAAGTAAATTCAGATGGCATCAACCTGCAAACATGCCTGTAGTTATGAATGAGCAACTATAAAATATAAATGCCTGCAGCTAGTTATGGGAATACTAAAAAGGCAGCAGAGACTCATCGGGATGCAGGCAGAGAAAACTTCTCACCATGTCGCCTTTTCATAAGTCATGCATTGATTTGTGCTAGTTTGTGAAGATTGATTAAGTAATTGCAAAGAAACGGGGTAGTGTAGCTCATCAACATCTGCTAGAAGTTCCTGCCACGCTGACAGGGTAACATTTTACTGTTGTAGTTGTCAGAAGTCATTAGTGATGTATTAGGTTGAGACATTTAAAACTGAGTAGTGCAGCTTCTGTAGAAGAGTCCAATTTGTGTCAATAGCCTTGCCAAAATTATGAACATACAGTATTTACCTTTTTTAAAGTATAGAAAATATCAGATGAATGACAAGTCAGGTTCTTCTGAAATGATTAACCATGTTCAAACGCAGAGAAATACACTTTGGCGTCACATTTTTTTAAACTACTTTAAAAATCTTCCTCTGCCACACAGCATTGTTTCTTTTATTGCAGAGTAACATGGTAAAAGCCGAATAATTGAAACATCAGTGTAACTACAACACTTTCCAACATGTGACTCCAGGCAGTACACCGACATTACAGAAATTTCCAACATGCTTATTAAGTTATTTTTAGAGTAACTGTTCTCAGCATTGAGCTGCATATTCTGGTTGTTTATGCCACGACCCCTAACAGCATTATATGCTTTCTATGCTGGATCCTAACAATGGGCCAGATCAAAGTTAAGGGAAAATTACAGTTTCATTTGTTCAGATGTTTATCTTTTAGAGCATATACTGTTTGCTTACATGATAAAGCTCCAATATGTTTAAATTATCTGAAAAGCAGAAGAATTGATACAATAAATGAATTCCAGTCTACCTATCTAAATAGTTAGATAGTGCTTAATTTGTATAATATTTAAATGTGTGCAATATAAATAATCTTTCTAACAGCATAACCCCCCTCCCTGCTGCTCCTTGGCTGTTTTCCACCACAGCTCCAGCGCTCGCTGTGGAGAGAGCAGAGTCATGAACCACTAATGAGAGGGTTCCGTTTACTTCTACCCAGCCGAGGCTTGACCTAATGAACAAATCAAATGAATGCCATTTAATTATAGGCCAGTGAGACCGGCATGGACAGAGAGTTGGCGCTATCGGGCACAAACCTGAAATTATTTGTCTGGAAAATCTGTGAAATAAGCGGGAGCAGTTAAACTCTGGCTTTTTCCTTTGGAAGGCCTCTGTGGTTAAGCGGCGGAGTACACGTGCTCCGACCATGATGGAGGGAAAATGACCACACACACACACA
The DNA here is from genome assembly GCA_036024015.1 of Craterocephalus amniculus. Taxonomy (NCBI): domain Eukaryota; kingdom Metazoa; phylum Chordata; class Actinopteri; order Atheriniformes; family Atherinidae; genus Craterocephalus; species Craterocephalus amniculus. The sequence continues at coordinate 14,259 of JAVQJG010193644.1, read as the reverse complement.
CACATACATAGATACTCTGTTTTGATTTCAACACCACTTCCTTGGCAGCTATATTAGTCTTTACACAGATGAGATGGAACCAGTCCTGAGCTCATGCTCTCATATCCACAACTGTGTCACCTTTTATTCTTGCAGTTTCTACCAAGTGTTTACTAAATTAAATTTGGTTGTTTATAATTACCAATAGGTTTATAAATATTTAATGACAGGATTTTATGCTATCACATTCTAATGAACCATACTTTTATGATTTGTTTGTTTTGCTGCGTTGACCCTGCAATAGACTGGTGACCCGTTGATGCTGTACTGCTTCTCACCTGCATTGCTGGGAAAGGCTCCAGCTTGCTAGCGGCCTGAGTGGACTAAGTTGTATAAAAAAATGGATGGATGGATATCTAATGTCAGTGATCAATCCGTTATACTAATGTTCTGTAGCTTTTATGATGTCACTTTAATCAACAGATTTTTGTGATGATTTTAAGAGTTTTTTCCTTTCCTATTATTACATTAATAGAATCATCATATTTAATGAATTTAGAATTCTTAAATTCCAAGTTTAAAAAGAAAAACTGATAAGCAGACTTAGTTTCACCATTCAGCAGAGTACTTGAAGCTGCAACTATTCAAACAGCATGCTTAAAAAAAAGAAAATAAAAACTGTCAAGGTGATTTTGTTTTGTCCTGTTTGTAAATTTTAAACATTCACTGAAAGTGTTTTGTGATCATTTTAATTTATGTTCCACAACAATGTTGCATGCGGTACAAAACAGTTTCCTGCACTTTCACGCAGAACCTGAGAAAGACTGCTGATTATAAACGGCATTTATTGCACATTTCTGCATGTATTGCATGTCTATAATCGGAGACATGGAAATAAGTTAATGAAGTATATAGTAACGTGAAGGAATGCTGCATTTTGTCAATGTTGTAGTGATTGGCAAAGACATGCATTATTCTCAAGGACTGGCTGAATTCCCGTCAATAGTTGTGATCACAACATTGCAAATTCCATGAGGGACGGATTATATACAGTAGAAAGATGTAGGGGGAAGTACTTTTTTCAAAAAAACAGGCCTTTTCAGTTAAAATCAGAGGCGCTATTTGTAATCAAGAAAAAACACCGAGTTCATCCTTGAACATATGAATCCAGCGGTGTCATGGTTGCTGGAAGTTTCAAATCATAACAGCAAATCCTGGATGTAAGTTGTTGTACCAAAATATGTCTAAACAAGATAAAGGTGTTAATTTTGTTTGGACTGGCCAAGTGGAGTCCTGATTTTATAACAGCATATGTGGATGTATTATATAGACCAACGTCTGGAGAAAAAGTTGTGGTGTTTGGAGAAAATGGGCTAAAATCTCTCTCAGGACTGATAAAGAGCAAGTAGAATTGTTTAGATTCAAATATTTTTACTTTCCAGTTTAACATTTTTTTCATTTGGTGTTATCCAAATGACAATGTCTTTATGACAATGTTGTCAAGCATATTTTCCCTCATTACAATAAGTACGGTATGTCTGACTTGTAGAAATTTAAGCCATGATTGTGCTTCTTTTCAGATTTATTCACTGTGAAATACTGCTTACCTGGGTTGTTGTTGTTATGGCGGACAAACATGTGTGTCTTCTTTGCCACTCAGGCGCCAGAAACACCAGGCTCATGTGCATAAAAAGTGAAAATTAGCACATCTTGTCTTTTACGACATACCATAAACTCTGCAGTGTATATCTTTGGTTTTGTGCTGAATCCCTGCAAGTTGATAAAGAATAGGCTTTTAGTTTTCAGTGCAGCTTTTCAGGATGATGTCATTTGGTTTGATGTGTGGGTGCTGACCTCCCTCTCACCCCACAGATGTCTGTCTCTGGACTGTCCGGGGGGCAGGGATGAGTCAGAACTGGGGAACTGATGTCATCCTGATGATAATCTGTCAGGCTTAAAGATAAACCATCAACAGCTCACAGATAGTTTAGACTAAATTCCTTCTCTAAAAATACTAGACAGAAATTCACTCTCTGTGCTTTTTGTATGCGAGTTGTTTTCTCCATTTGGTTAGTGCCAAGTTTAAGTGTGTCCCAGCTTTGCTTGAATTATTTTTCCTTCCCCGATTTTTTTGTCTTACAATTTAGCAGACAAGATGCTTAGAATATAAGATGTGGCTGTCTCTTCGACCCAAAAGAAATAAAGCATGTCAAAGACTAGGTAAGCACTTCATTCAAGAAACTTCCAATCACTTTAAAAGAACGTCTGCAGTCTCTGAGTGCTATTTCCCCCAAGAATACACAAATTGATTACTGGCTTAATAGCTTCTTGCTTGCTATTACATGAGATGAGATGTCAAAAGAGCCGGAGAAAAGCAAGCTCATTGACATGCTCATTGCATAACTTTCTGTTGCTGATAGTGGATCAACTTTACAAGCTTGAGGAAATGAGGAAAGCAATATATGCACATAACCCATAACCTCTTGGGTTGGACACATGCTCCTTTTTTTTTTTTTTAGTCTCGCAGGGGTTCATCTTGCTGTCAGCCTCATATTGTGCTGGCCCCTCCCACCGTGGAGCTAAGGAAGATTTAGGCCCAGAGACCTGGATGTCTCCAGATTTAGCACCGCCTGGCTCCGCTGCAGGGAGGAAGCGCTCCCATTGGGCCAAGAGGGAAGCACAGAGTACCCATTAGTATACACGGCATTAACATAGCAAGATGAATCATGGTTTTGTTTTTGTGATCTGCTTCCTGATCCTGTTATCTTCACCTTTGAGCCTAAAGTGACGATTGTTCCCATTTTTCCTTTGGGTCAGTCTCAGCAGCTGTGTGACACTTTTATTGCAGATGTATAAAATTAATTTAGCTGATGCACAACATCACCAGTGTATTACTATATCTTTCATATCTTTAAAGAGGTGCGAGGTTTGGTCCGGGCTTTAGTGGAAAGAATTCGTCTCGTCCTAGCTTGTGGTCTGTTTCATGTAGCACCTTTTCATGACGTAAGTGGATGAGTCATTTGCCCTGTTGCTCTCAGAGAACAGAAGGGACGAAGGTGCTGCTAAATTTGTTCTGAAATGGCTTACTAGACTATTTGGAAAAAGGTAAATCAGTAGTAGAATAATAGGAGTACAGAAATCATAATTAAATGACATCTTGTGTGATGAGAGAAAAGGCGTAAAATTGTGTGTCAAACCCTCGCCGAGGCACCTCATTGTTTATCTCCCGTTGTCAGGGTTGTCATTTATGTTTTTCTGCTTCCAGATACCTTGTGGCGAAAAACCCTCAAACATTATTAACTTTTCTTTTAATTCATTTATGTTTATTCTTTCGGTGAATTTCTGTCAAAACAGGAATGAGTAATTACAAGACCTACCTCCCTCTCAGCCCCGTAGGCTTTGAATATGAATGTAAATACTTCATGATTTTCTTCCTGATGGAGCAGAGAAGCTGGAAAAATGAAAGTCTTTTGAGACGTGCGTGATGTGTTTGAGCATTTCTCTGCAGCATCATCACCGGTCAAAACATTGCTGGGTATCTTCATGTGAAGTATTAGAGTAAAAAAAAGGCTTAATGATTGCAAATAGTCAGCTCATTGCACTATATGCACATCATAGTACGCACAATTTAAAATGCCAATGTGCATTAATAGAATAATGATATGTCTCCTTAAATCTATCATTGCTTTGTTCAGAAGCAATCACTTAGTCTGTCAGTAGAAAACAAAGTAATATTTGTCAGTGTTGCTCATTCGGAACCAGGACATGAAATCTAATCAGGCTTAAGTTTCTGCATGACCTAATTTTGCCCGGTACTTGTGAGAGCTGCGTGGTCATGATTTTTCTGCAATTACGGACTTAACTGGCATGCTCAATGTGATTAATGATAGATGATTGGTTATAAATAATGCATGCTTGGAAGGGAAAAACACAATATGTACAGTATTATGTTAAGCTGACTCTCACATAATCTCAGATTTTGTCATGAGGTGGTGAGCAGAGGCATTTAATATTCAAATCCAGCCCAGGAAATGATAAATCTTGTTTTTCTATCTACATTTTATGGCGTGTAATGGCCTTCAGCCGGATACATTCATCTAAAGTGCTCCTTCTAGATCTCTGGGCTCGTTTTTAGGTTGCTAAATAACTCATTTGCCAGGTTATTGCAATTAGTTGTTTGAATGCTTACACAGCCATGTTTTACCTTGATACTTACCACTAATTCTTTTTCTCTATAATGAGTTTGACAAGGAAACAACAACAGCAGCAGCCGCAGCAGCAAAATGGAAATGCCCGCAGAGATATATTAACTAAAAAAAAACAGGGATTGCATTTGGTGTATTTTTGTGTGCGAAGCTGACAAATGACTTCGATGGTAATGGATACGGTCGCTGTTTTTGACCAGAGGCTTAGCTTTTTTGCTGTCAGGTGTTAAAAATGACTCACATCCACACTCAAGTGCCTTGCTGTTTTAATGACCTAGACAAGAAAATATTTTTTTTTTTAAAAAGTCTATCCATTAAAGGTTTTAGTTGATATATGCATGTATTTTAACTGAACACTTGAACATACCTCCAGTCTGTGAATATGATATTAGACAAAAAAGTTTTTCTTGGTCATGTATTTACTGAGGAATGTTTTTCAATATGAATATATGAATATATTTCATTCATGTGATCAGAGGAGCTTCGCTTTCACTGTTGCTGTCTGTGATTCCCTTGTTCTGCAGTAACTTATAGTTTTTCAAAACAGTCATGTAAACTCTGGGATGATGGTATAAACGCTCTAAAATCTCTACCAATATTTTATTAGGTCAAGTTCAAGATCTTGATTTGTCTACATGTTAAATTTCATCTTTGTTCTTCAGTAATAAGCAGCTCTGTTTTGGATTACTCTGACATTAACTCACAGCAATATTTTGATACGATTCAGAGTTTATCATGGCTTGCTGCATGGTGTAAACCATTATTCTTGATTCTACCTCCAACATGTTTGATGATATAAAAGCCCTGTTTTGGTTTTGTCGGTGATAACAGATTAACAGTGTCATGCAGCTGCACAGCTACATGTATGTTCTTTTGGGCAACAATGACTCTCAATTATTGAGAACAGTTTATCTCAGCCTGCTAGTTGACATACTTTTGCTATCAAGAAATATTCAGTATGGAATTGTTTTCCCTCTAAAATAGTCTCATCAGTTTTTTCATCAGGTGTATATATATAAATTTGGCTTTTGTCAATAAGGTAGTAGATACTGGTTCTGATAGCACATATGTATATGACTTTATTTCTGTTCTAGTATATTCTTTTTATATTTGGATTCATTTTAAAGTGGTAGTCTAGTTTGGCATCAAGTTTGTGCTGATTGGATTACCAGTGTCAAGTGTGTTCCAATGAATTCTCACACAATATATTGTATATATCTGACCTGGATAAAGTCAGTATTCTGCTGGAAATTAATAGCAATACACTTAAATCAGTAGTCGTATGACGGCGCTTCAATAGTCCCTGAGCCATTACAGAAAACGCTCTTTACACCTTAAGTTCACCGTGGCAATTGTGTTGAAAGACGGATTAGTCATCCCAGAGAGCCTTGCTGATATTTCTGGGTCAGCTGTCAATACCCTCTATAACTTAGAGTGTTCACCTACCTGAATACCAAGGATGCAGTACATTGTGTGCTGGGTTGTTTTGATGTTGACAGTAATTGTGGCCCAAACCACACGATGTCTGCTGCATTCATCTATCAGGAGCTTCCTCATACAAAGAAAATGTTTTTACAGTGTCGATATTCTGTTCTTTTCATTGCATATCTTAAATTTTGCTGCCTTTTGAGAGGAATAAAGAAAAAAAAAACCTAAGAGCGTTGGAGTGTTCAAACCCTGCTGTCATGAAATCCACAATCATGTCTTTTTAAGAGTCAGTCAGATCTTGATTGAAGCCCGTTTTTGTAAAGCTATTCAGATGCAAAGCAAGTTTGAACTTCTTTTGTGTGCACCTGTTTATGTAGCAATAAATATGCAAATGTTAACTACCACTTATGCTGAAGTAGCAGGTTTTTTGTCCCCCTGATTTCTTGAGCGTTGATCTGTGCATTTAGACAGGATCAGGGGTGTCACGGAAGGAAGGATACCAGAACAAATGGGAATGCTGCTGGTTAACTTTCACATTTGCAACTACTTTCATAATATGATAAATATTTTAGTAGTTCTTCCAATTAAAAAAATGCCAAACATTTTCCACTTACAGCCCCTGAAATTTAAGAAAATGGTGCACTTCTTACTTTTTGTGTTTCCTTAGTCAAAACCAACATATCCATATGCTTGCTCAGTTGGAAGTCTATTTTATATGCAAATTACACCAAGAAGGCATTGAACATTTATTTAACAAGAGCTCAAACTATTAGATGGTATATGTACCATATCACAAACCACCACTGATTGGCCAGTGACCACGGGCAGCCACATTTATACTGTGAAGTACATCTGTTAGTTTGGTCGGTTGGTCCTCTTAGCAACCACATTTAGAAAAATTATTTTCTCTAGTTGTGCATCACAAATAAAAAAATAAATAAGTAAAATTTAAATAAATTAACTAATGAATGCAAATAAATACATAAAAAATGCAAATTACTTTGTAGTAATTACGTACTGAACCTTGTCCTTCTAGCTCGATAATTTTGTTTGAAAGGTACCTCAAATGTATTTGCAGATGTTTCTTCATCTAATCATCATCCTAATTAATTTCAGTTAAATACATTTTTGTGTGTGCATGTGCATAGGTACTGTTTTTGTGACCTTTTTTATAGGACCTTTTCTTTAATAGGCACAACCACTGCTGTAGTCGGGAGCAGCAACCCTCATGGCAAGCAGAGGCTGTCTGTAATTAGGCAAAACAATACTTTAGGGGTCCTGGTTTAGATTAGGGGTTAAGTGTGATTTGGGTTAGGCTGAGGTTAAGAGAGTTTTAGGTTTAATTTTCCATAATGAGTAATAGTTAGTCAAGGAAATGTCTGAGTGTGTATAAATGCAATGGGACAATTTTCTAGACATGACCTATTTGTTTCAGTAATGTTGGCTACTTTTCTGGACGTGTTTTTGCTAAGTCAAAGGTGCAACATTGCTGGCATTAGAATGAGTACTGCACTGCATTCATTTAGTTGTTACAATACTCATCCATTGAAGCAGATGGTGCATTAATAGTCAACAATGCATTAATGTCCAGCAAATATCTTGTTTTATTGATGCTCTTTTGCTTAGAAAACATGATGGGAATACTTTGAAAGCTTTTCTGTTCAAACATGAGGCATTCTTGGCTGTGTTTTTTTAAAGTTCTAACTTTTAAAGTTGCTGTAACTAACAATCTGGACTTTAGACAGCTTTGTGATAATTCCAAATACAATTCAATGAAACGTCTCTTTGATAAGTTTGCTTTTATTGTGAGTTCCATCACTCCTATCAACGAAAGACATTGACTTTGTGCTTATACCGCTACAACATCTGAAACAGTCTGCTCTCTTTTTAATGAAGATTTTTGTTCTGTTGTGTTGCCAGGCAGATGTAAAAAATGTAATAGTTATTTATAAGTGCCCACAGTTTCAGTTATTATGTTGGAGTCTAAGACCAACAATGGAAAGTTGTGTGATTATTTTTTCAGCCTGAGCCTTCTCTTAATGTAACTACAACACTGCAGTGCTGCCATAATGTAAACTCAACTGTTATCCTCCACCTGATAAGCCCAGAAATAAGTTGGAATTTGAATTAAATATACATGTACTTGTCTGCTTTCTTTGAGAACTCTTGTTTGTAAAAGTGCATTATTCTTCTGATTTTAGTGGACTCTGAGAAAATGTTCAACATTAAGTAGGAATGCACTGAAATGAAAATTTGCGTCCGAAGCCGAAAAACATTAAAGTACTTGGCCAAATGCCGAATACCGAATATTAAATGTGGTTCAGTTTTTCTACTATTTTTTTCTAAATATTGCATGAATAGCCTAGAATAAATTTGCAGACATTTTTCAAAGTAAGTATTTATTGAGTATATTCTGGCATTTAAGAATATTCCAGCAGCCTTTGCTTTTCAAAAAAGCACAAAGTTTTTCATTTATGCCAGGTCACCTCATCTCTGCCATTGTTTGAGTGCGTCACAACCACTATTCGGCCTTGCTTTTTACTCACTCAATATTCGGTGGCCGAATATTTGATGCACCCCTAATACTAAGGGCACCTGCCTGTGTAATTATTCTAATGTCACATTGTGTTACTTTTTTGTCATTTATTTTTATGTTGTTTTATTAGCTTTTCTTTTCAACTAACTTGATAAAATGTGGTAAGAGTGGCCAGAGGAGCTCTTTAGGGCCTTTTCACATGGCGCTCGGGCCCTGATCCGAGCACGTTTGACAGCAAATTTTGTCCATGTGAATGCAAACAGGCCGGGCAAGGACCCGGCATGGGCCACCCATGCTTTGTGGTCAATGCTTTGTGAATGCCATCCAGGCTGTGCCGGACGTGACCTGTGGGCTACAAGCGGAACTGATCAAATCAACACTCGACTCTACAGACAAGTTTAGCATTAGCAACACCATTAGCTTCACAGTAAACAAACATGGCGAGTGCGAGCGCGAAGCGATTAATGTATAGTGATTTAAAATGGCTAAAATGTTAAATATGACTGCCTGGCTTGCATCCATAGTGGACAAGAAAACACTTAGTAACAAGATGAGTTTGCTTTGTTGTTGATATTCTGACCCGTCGCTTGGCTGAAGAAGTAACGGTTAGCTGCTTCCTCGGTTGTTAGCTATCAACTAAGTTTCCTCAACACTGCCACACAGTGTTTTGGCGCTGACATTACCAAGCGTGCTCGAGCCTGGTTCAAGCACTGGCATGTGAACACAACTCAGGAATGATCGATCCCGGGCCAGGCACGGGCCCGAGCATGCCATGTGAAAAGACCCTAAAACCAAAATCCAGCCAGTTTCTATTTATTCTATTGCAATGAGCTTCAGATTGCCAAATATATGGTGTGAAAGCGACAGACTTTGATTGGCCATTAACTAATTAATGCAGTGTGTGATTGGTAGATTGCTATTTAAAGACCAAAATAGATTTTAAATAAATCAAGGCATCATTTTATAGTCACTTGCCTGACTGGACAACTCATTGAAACTTTCCACGTGTCCAGACATTTTTGTTGAAGTCAGGTAACCATTAAAACTGAGCCCTGATGCACCTCATAATGAGCCACATTCATTTTCTTTTGTCTAATGTTGATTCGGTCATACTTTTCACGAATTATGTTCCATTTAATTTTCTCTGAATTCCATCTAGAGAACAAAGGTAGGCCGACTGTAATGTATGCCTATTGCAGCAATTTAAAACTTAGTTTCAACCTTATTTGAGGGGCTGCGGGAGTACGTGTGTCAGATAAAGCTTTTAGAATTGTGGCATCCGTAATTGTGGACGACTGAACTTCAGCATCTCTGTTTATTATTGATTTATGCTTCCTAATTAGTGCTCGGCACCTAACTATGTTGGTTAAATGATGCAAGTTTGTGAAAGCCAAACTGAAAGTTGCAAAAGGAATATTATTAAAGAAACATGATTAGCTTGTTCAAGGCTTGTTCAAGCGGCAACACCAACCCCCTCCCACACACACACACACACAATCCCCAAAAAGATGTAATTAAAGCAGAACCCCATCATGTGAGTGTGCTCCAGTTGATACAATGGTTGGATCACTCAGATGCATTTTTGTGATTATGTTGCTAAAAATAGCCAAGGTATCTTTGTTATGCAGTGTTTTTACTCCAAATGAACTGGGATGCTGTCATCTGGAAAAAAAATCACATAAATTATGTCTGTGCTACAATTTGAGTTTTTTATTTTTTTTTACATTTCCAATTAAAGGCCTCCATTTGTTCAGATAGTTACGAAGCGTTGCTCCCTTTCATTCGAGACTGATTTTACAGGCAGTGTGGAAAAACAAGTGTGCATGTAAAGCTCTCATCTACTTTTTGTATTTTCTGTGCAGCATTTGGCAGAGCGTCTTATTGTGCTGAACCTTGTCCAGTCTGAGTCTGTCTATGATAAGAGGCAGAGCAGAGTCAATTAGAATCAGCCATGAAATACTTTCCTTTCAGCCAGCGTGTGAGACTCCTCATCTGAAAACGGGGTCAGAACCTTCACGTTGCACGCAGAGCTTGGGAAATTCATATCCAACAATGAACTGAAAACAGGAAGCTGGTTGGGAAGTTTGTCAACAAAGCTCGGAAATGACCTCTCGTGAGCCAGGGTCGCAGTTGTAGATGCCGAAATCAAAACACTTTGTGTTTACATTACACTCGTTTATCTAGTGTTAAGTAAAAATTTCCTCAGACCATGATGGTGTAAGCACTGGCATCTAACAAACCACTGGAAGGTAAAGACCAGTTCAAGATCTTAGTGGTTAGTCATGTATGGGAGATATAATAAAGAGAGGGAGACACAGTTTATGCTGTGAGAACACTTGAATGTCAAGCTATTAATCTCATATTGTCTTTGTTTAGGTCCCATCTTTTTCAGAATTTATTTGCAAATAAACAAAGCTAATGTAACACAAATGTGTAGAGGATTAGAATGTTTCTAATTACTTCCTTAGATTCCACAGAGTGAGTTATAAATACAATAAATTACGCATCCAGACTCTGGCATGTTTATTTATGATGCAATCTTCTTTCGATGTCATCTACGTTCTTCATATAATTGCAAATTTGCATCTGCAGTACCACTGCAGCTCTCTTTCCCCGAGCGACACTTAAGGTGCAGCAGATTCATTCCTGCCACATGAGTTTTAACCATCTCAGTCTGAGGTTTAACGCTTTCTTTGGGCTCTGTGTGTGCACATGTTCAGTTTTCATCTCAAGCAAAATAGGTCTGAAAATGTTTGGAACGGCGCTCTGAAAACACATATTGTAACTAATAATAGATTCCATGTGCTCATGTGCATTTAAGGGTATGAGTGTGTAGGTCTGTGTGTGCACACCTTTGGTTTCAGCCTTCAAGCTCCTGAAAACACCTCAAATCAAAACATCTGAACAATAATTCTTTTGTACAGTTAATATTATAGCAAAGTATGATTGAAGAGGCTGCACATGTGGCAGTGCACTGCCTCAAGAGAAATAAAAATGTCCTTTTGCTGACATGTTCGATTAATATACACAGACGATGGGAGACTGATGGGTCTGCGGAGGTTAATTCAGCCTCTCATGTGGGCTCTACAAGCTATAGAGAGGTGTCGCACAGTGTGCATTTAAATTCCGCCTTCACACACTGGGCTATATTGTCTTTGTTTTATTCATGCTTTTAAACTAATATACTTGAGCTGTCTTTGAGGACTGTCAGAAGAATGTTCTGCTTTTGTGGCCTAAATCCTGAATACAGGACAGAACTATGCTCAGCTTCGACAGTGCGAAAAATCCCCTTTCCTTTCCCTGCATGCATTTCAGTCCACAAAGAAGTCTGACACTGACAAAATGTTATTATAAAGAGATGCTGTGACACATTTGGTCTGTGTGATGCTGAAACTACATAATCACAAGTAGGAATGTATTTGGAATTAATTTTTATTCCTTCAAAACTAAATAGTATTTCCAGAGCTGCTCATTGAAGTAAAGCATTTTGATTGTCTTTGTTACATCTTTTGTGATGCTGATGCGATCCAATTTTACTGCTTTGCTGCACCTGAACATTCCTTGTTTGCTGCCAGTACTGCCAGTAACCAGGATAAAGGTTTTTTGCATTCATTTCGTTCCTAACATACATCTTGATAAATTGTTCGTCATTGTTTGATTCTTCTGCCGTCTCGTTGTTATCTTTGCTGCTCTGTTCTGGTCACTCAGAACATTTGGTGCCATTTTTGAGATGATTCTATTACGACGGGCAAAATTTAATCCATCAGTATGTGTGTATGTCTGAGTGTGGGAATGCAAAGAAAAATCCAGACGGAAATAGAGGACACAGACTTAGCTTAAAGCGGAATGTGATGAATGCATTTTTTTACTGAGTAGAGTACTTATAACGGTTATCCACAATGCCTCTGGCCTGGATTTAAGGATGGAAATATTCGTCATTTTGTATGTTTATGCTTAGCCAATCACTTTGTTATTAACTAGAAGGCCTCAATAGATTTTGCAGTTTTTGTTTGCAGAATTGGTTAAAATGTAATTAAATTCCATTCTTCCTTTCTTTTCTCTTATCAGTGGAAATTTCCCGGTACCACTGATTAGAAATAAAATCTGTGTATTAAAGAAAGGGATAATGACATTAGACCTTTTCAGGCCAGGACTAATAGGTGAAAGTAAAACAAGAGAGTTTAAAGTTGTTGTCTCAATTCACTCAGTTGTCTGAATATAGCTTATAGTTTATTTGGGGAAACAGTAGATTATGACAGCCAGACGACTTAAACAGCTGTTGACGTTTACTTCCGCAGAGTAAAGTTCTCCCTCTTTGGTTCTGGGTAAACTGGTGTGGCATTTGATATCATAGCTAGAACCAGAATAGTGTCAGAACAGTTTTTTTCTTCTGCTTCTTTATTGTCACTGGTTTGTACCAGTTTTTGGTCTATTTCTGTGGCAGTGCAGCTAAAATGCCTACAGTATCATTTATGCTACAGCGTCTTCACTGGAATTGTGTGGACGCACCCTTTTCTGAAAAAAGTTTCTTTAAAAACAAAAGTGTTTAATCTGAATCAAAGAGAGGCATTTATGACAAATCTGTAACAAACCCTATGTGGCATTGCATATAAATCATCTGGACAGGAGATGAAAGATTATGTATTTTTATTCTTGCACTCTACACCTGTACACATACAGTCCATCATCTGCATGTCTCTTAACTAAACCGGCACACTGTGGCTTCTACTACACATTCAAAGAGAAGTTTTAATTACCATTCTCGATCTCCAATGATTTGACTGCGTACGGTCATTTTTAGAAAAAAAAAAAGAAAAGATCTAGGCGAATCTCCCAAAATGACTCAAGGCTTTAGAACAGTGGTCCCCAAACCAGCAGGAAACATTACATGCCATGCCCACAGAATGTGACCTAGCCCTGAACCCTGAGTTGCTGCTGGAGAGATGTATCAGACTCTGCAGATTCTCCAGTCTGATAAATCTATTGGTTTAGATTTTTTAGTTGTCATTCTGATCACAGCTTTACTTTGTCCCTGCTTTTCTTGTCGAGGACATTTATTAATTCAATCATCATCTGAAAAGCTTGTCGTAGGTTACAGAGAGCTTATCTAGGAGAACGTACAGCAGCTGATGTAAGAAAATTGTTTGAGAATGTTTTATATGCATATTTCATTTAAATTCAGTACAAAACATCCAGTTTACACTTGTCACTGAATGAAATTTGCAAAAAATATATATCCCTGTCTGTGTATCAGAGGCTAGTTCATCTTCTCCTCACCATAACTGAAACTTTGACCAGATATTATATGCTTGTGTATGGCTTTGCTTTCTTACTGTGCGTTTAGACCAAAACGGATAAGGACACTGGAAGTTAATACATTTTATTACATAATACAAAACATAAATAACAAAAAACATGCTAAGGCATGCACATAAACAATATTTGAAATAGATAAGAAACATAGAAATGGAAAACTTGTTTACTGTTACATAATAATTCATACTGTGTGTGTGTGTGAGAGAGAGAGAGAGAGAGAGAGTGTGTGTTTTTGTCTTGTTTTGGGTCCACTGGGAGCAGTGTAAGATCAGAAGGTAAGTGAAGAAGACCGCTTTAAGGCTCCTTTGAATGACTGGCATGATTTAACTTTGACGTCAGTCTCGTGAAGATCGACTAAAGCAGCAAAAATATTTTGCCGCCTTGGAAGCTTTCCTCTTTCTCGCCACTTTTGCAGTGAACGCACAGTTAGGACTGCAATTAAATCTAATTCTTGGAGGCCTTATAACTGCAAACGTGCTTAATAAATGCTGCAGATAATTCACATGGATAGTTCCTTTAACATTTGATCCTTTTTTTGGTATTAAAACGATTCTGTTAAAGGAACTATACCTGATATTATTTTAATCTTTCTAAGAAAAATGGTTTTCTACGTGGTATAGTATGTGGTAAAAGGGGTAATTTCATTACAATTAACGACTCATTGATTGGGCTGCACGGTTAGCACTGCGGCCTCACAGTGAGAGGGCCGCGGGTTCAAGTCCCAAGTTGGTCAGGAGCCAGAGGGGGCGTCTGATTCTGGCTGAGGAGGGGCTTGACACTGTGGCCTTCCTGTGT
>JAVQJG010193625.1:0-23796 GCA_036024015.1 Craterocephalus amniculus | reverse complement strand
GAAGCTAGAACTGGAGAAATATGATTTCTCCTGCTGGTTCTCATCAGAAACCTGGCTGCAGCATTCTGGATCAACTGAAGACTTTTCAGTGCATATTTAGGACAGCACACCAGTAAGGAATTACAATAATCTAGTCTGGAAGTAACAAAGGCATGGACTAGTTTTTCTGCATCACTCTGAGAGAAGATGTCCCTTACTTTAGCAATATTACGCAGGTGGAAAAAAGCGGTTATAGAAACCTGTTTGATATGCGAGTTAAAGGACAAGTCCTGGTCAAAAATAACTCCAAGGTTCATATACATGTTTATATAGTATATATGTCTTCTGTTCAACAGTAAACTCTACATATCTTGATAAGAAACTTACTGTTTCCACTTTTCCGCCTGATGTCTGTTTCATACTCACCAGTCATTTCGATTTTCTCTTAATGTTCAGGGAAAAAAGCGGTTGCACCATCCATTTAAACACATTTGAAACAAATCCAAAGACTCCAGCTGATATTTGGAGGAACATCTCACATTTTTATTCACAGCTAAACTCCTCCAGAGTGAAATCCAAATCCGCGTCATTTGGCCCATCTTGTTTTGTTTTTTTTTCTTGCTTCACCTCTTGCTGTGCAACTGTCTCCATCTCACCCTCACACACACACACACACCACACATACACACAATCTCTCTCACACACACACGGACCACACTTCTCTTCTGGGGTGTGAATGGGGTCGGTTGAGCAAGGTTGAAGAGGAGATTTAGGGGTAGATGAACTGAATAAAGAGGGGAAGAGGGAGCTTGTGCCATGATGTGAGACTGAGGTGTAATCAGGAACATCTCTAGGATTTAAAGATGGCACACACAGCTTCCACTTTCAGGCAACAGCAAAACCACTGCCTGAAAGGAGAAGCTTTGTTACTGTTGTGGAATTAAATTTAAAAAAGTATCAGTATTACAGATTTACTTGCTATCGGATCGATTCTAAAATCTGCATTATCACCCAGCCCTTCATGTCCATCATGCAGTATGGAGGAAGCAAATGTTCAGGCTCATGGTCTATAAGGAAAAAGCCTCCTGTTAAGAGAAAGTAAATCCTGCTGTGGTTTTCCTGAGAGACTGAGATCTGAGCGTTGCTTGAGGGGCTTTCTTTTGGTTTCAGGCTGGGTTTGTTTTGGACTGAAACTCTGTTGCTTTAATGTGACAGCCATTGGTTACATGGTATCTTTAAAGACTGAGATACTGAAGTAATAAATCCCCTCTGAGATGCTTCTGTTACGTCTGGACTGCTGTGTATGAGGGGGAAACCATTTTTCTAAGTCTGATGAAAAATGCCCTGTGCTTTCAAAGTGCTGTGCTTTATTCCTGTGAAAATAGTGTGAGTCGGGTCTCAGGCACAGAGCCATGTTTGGCTTGACAGGAGGTAAAGGAACAGAGAGAGAAAGTTTGTGTGAAACATTTATCAAAGTAAAGGGGGAAGAAGGTGTGAAGGGAGCTTGCAGCAGAAGTTCCTAGCACTGAGCAGTATCCTCCTCCCACCGGATGTCATTAAAGACTCTGAGTCTCTGATCAGTGGCTTTAAAGACTCCACAGGGCCACTGACTGTTAAGCTGCTCCATAATTACACTGTGATGACTCAGGTGGGAAAAACACACACAACCCAGCATTTCTTTTTCCTTTTTTTCCCTGCTGCAAGTATTTCAAATCTCTATCACTTCTCTAATGAGGGAATTGATGATTGGCTGGCCTTCAAAGGAAGTCAGCTGGAGCTTTTCTTCTTCATTTAGCTAATCGATGACTCCTTCTTAAATTTTCTGAAGAAAAAAAGAAGGAGTTAGTAGAAAAGCCAGTGATGAGGAGGAAGGACCCAAAAACCCAAATCTGAAGTTGGGCGGATGATGGAGCTCAAGAGTTTTTTTAAACAACTAAAGGTGCAAACCAAGCAGGATAAACAAAGTATTAAGGCCAAAACCAAGTAGGAAAATACATAATGGACTGACTAACTGATGCAGGACCACAGTGACAGACAGGACAACAATGATCTGACACTGAACAAAGAGAAAAATGCTCAGAGATTCCCTCCATGTGTTTGAATGATACTCAGCAGAAGCACACTGTGTTTTCCTGTGTGGATCAATCAATCAATCAAACTATATAAAGTTTGTTTCATGCAGAACATTAGCATAAAGTCTTTCCGTAATAGATACAGCATTGTGAAAACACAAGCAAACCAAAGTTCATCACAACATTAGTCAAAGAATACACACATGGGAAAAGTAAATAAATGAAAACAATTAACAATAATTGATCAATTTCATTGTTATTAAAATAAATGATCTAATGATAATAATAATATAATAATATGAAGATAATTAAAGAAAAACAAAGATCAGTTGCAACAACATTAAACAACCAACAGAAACTAAAGTGAAAAGGTTACATATGGAGGTAGCAGTTTGAAACAAAATTTATAATTATTTGCTGATTTAATCTTTGCAGCTTTGTGGATTTAATGTGCCATCTGTATATTTATCTGTATGGGATTTTATGTTTCATGGGGTAATTGTAAGGTTAAAACTAAATTCAAGGTATCAGCTCATAACTTTCTGAGAGATGACAATGTTTTCTAATCACACTTCATTTCACCAGAAAAACAGGGTTTTAAAGAAACCCACAGCTCCTCTAGGAGTGTAAGGAATTCTCTGCCTTTGTCTACATCATTAAATAAATTCTCTGGTTAATTATACATGTAACAGTGTAAGCAACTATGCAGCAGCACACGGCACCTCGTTAAATTTGAACCAATCTTTTCCAGTGTGCATGAGTGCCCCATGTGTTTTTATAGCTGGCTATTTATGAATATGAGTGGGTGTCAGAGCAAGGATGGGTGGAGGTAGGTGGTGCTGGCTCGATCCGGGGCTCAATCTGCACTGTAGCTTGTCTGCTCAAACAACACACACTGTGTAATTGGGCTCAGAGGAGCGAGGAGATCCACCCGCAGGCTTCGGATTATGCTGATGTATGGCATACATTGGCATCCTAACATTCGGCTCTCATATCTGGCTTTTTGTAGGCATGTGCTCAGCAGGTATATTAAATAAGGGGAAAGGCAGAGTGCTTGAAAGTGAAACTGAGCATCTGGGTGGACCGGCATGTCAGAGGCAATCTAAGATGTCTGGACAAATCAGCTTTTACCAGTTTCATTTTAATTACAACAACTAATTCATAACAGCTTGATGTCACTTGATCACTTAGAAATCACAACAACAATAGAAGTGATTTGGGAAACTGTCATGAACAAGGGAAACAGTCTAAATTATTAAAAACTATTATAATGAATTATAACTAGTGGCATCTGAGGATTCTAAGTTGATTTTAACACAAAACAATGAATTTGTTTCAGTTACGTTGCAGAGCAAAATCTCTTTGAGGTCCTTTTACTTATTTAAAGCTCAACATTATTTATTCTAAACGAGTCAAGCCAGACAAAAAAAAACATTTAATGAAGAACATGAAATGAAAACAAGCGTGAATTAATGGGGTGATGTGCAAAATTATACAAATATTTTACAATACAATCAGTGTTTAGGCTGTACTTTAAACTGTACTGTAAGCAACAATGAACATATGTGTGAAAACAACAGGCAAGCCGTGGCCCAACATTCATCCTAATCCTGAATGTTCTTATGTCCTCATCAGAGCTGAATGCATTATTAGTGTAATCTCACTGTATTGTGAATTATTGCCAAATGAATGTGCCATCAACATTTTGGGTCAGTTGATGGTGAAAATCTGTTTGCAGCCATCATGCAAATCAGGAAGGGGAAATTGTGTTACCTTTTATGAATAGGTGAGTTTAGTCACCATTCAGCTGGCAGCACAACATGCCAGCCAAGATTAAAACCTACACTAATGCCGTGAGTCATGATAGCATGGAGCAGCCTGCAAGTAAGTCATCATTTCTGATCTGGAAACCCGACTGTTATATATTATTGTCCCATGAACTGGGGCTCATCCTCACTGGAGCCTGGTCTGGCAGATATCTGGTGTGACATCAGAAATTTGCACCAGTTTGATCTTTGATTTCAATTCTGAGGTACTGATCACAGTGAACAACCTTTAGATAATAGCTACTCTGCAACCTGGACTCATCAAAAACACTTAGTGACTAATCCTGAGTGACCTAATCACCACCGTCTGCATGCATTTTCCACATCCCCTCTGCCAATTACTCGCCTCCATGTACATTAACACAGCGACCAGTTGACTGAGGTAAAGCAAAATAAACCTGTAATTAATTTGCTGTTAATAGTAAGTAACACAGCAACGGGATTAACTGCATTTAAAAACTGTACCTGACAGCCCTGATTTTAACAAAACACAGCATAAAAAGGAGAGGCCAAAACTGCAAAACAGATTCATGTCCCGTGCAGAGCAGATTATGCATCCATCTTTCCGTAGACAGCTCAAAAACCTGCATCTCTGTGGTATGGGGCTGCATTAGTATGGCGTGGGCAGCTGCTACATTTGTATTTCAATGTAATTCACGAAAGGCTTTGCACATTTCGGCTGAACCAGACTGCATCCATCATGATAGAACTTCAAACTTCAAACTTTATTAATTTATAGAGCGCTTTTCATGCCATTGGCAACACAAAGTGCTATACATAATAAAAACAGGTTTAAAAACATAACAGAAGAACTGGCTGCTGCATCCAGACTTGCAGCCAGGACTAAACATCTGGAGCATCATGATGAAGGTGCCGGACTGAAGAGCAGCTAGAATCCTGAGCAGACCAGAATGAGACAACATTCCTCTCCTAAAACTCCTGCCACTGATCTGCTCACTTCCCAGATGTTTACAGACACAATGCTGAACATCACCTCGTTCCAACTATTACCCGATTCTTAATTTGAGTTGACATCAATATTTTCAATGACATGGTAAAATGACTCAATTTCAACACATATTTTCTCCCATCAGGACTTTGTTTTCAAAATCTACACATCCTTGAGTTTTCAGATGACAGGCTTTTTATAATCAGGTCTGAATATGAAAGTGCCTGAAGGACAACAACAAAAAGTTGTAATTATCTGTTCTGTGAGGCACATCTGTTACATTCTGAACAAATCACAAGCTAATTCATGTGATGCAAATGTTTAAGGGATTCAACTGCAGCTCAGCTCGCAGACAGAACACACCTGGTGTTTTATGGCTGAGCAGCTCTCTCAACACATCAGGCTTTCACTTAAAATTCATCTCATGCAGTTGTTTTGTCTGCTTGTTTAATGGTGATGGTGTGTGTATGTGTGTGTGCTGTGATTAGATGGCTGTTTGAGCTCATTACCTCTCAGATGGAGGTAATGAGAAGAATGTTTCTCCGCTTGAAAATGCTCTTTAAATCCTTAAGTGGTCAGCATTAAAGCCAGACTAGTGAACAGAGAATATCTAAGTGCCCTCCGATGTGTGCTCGCTATTCAAAGTTTGTGTGCTTTTAAGGGGGATTTTAAGACGAATAGGCCACGTTGCAGTTTGTGAATTTTATGAATGAAACAGATGACTAGCTGGTTACTTTTACTCATATTTGATTAGGTTTGGCATGAACAAATAAGTTTCTGCAACATGAATAAATTATTCCCTGGGAGGAGAATAAAAAACATCCTTTGGATTTTACAGGAAACCTTCCTCAGAGGTTCTGCTCCATGTTGACATGACAGCATGACACAGTCCCTGCACATCCATGATGAGAATCTCCCGTTCCACCACATCCCAAAGCTGGAATACCGGACTGAGATGTGGTGGCTGTGGAGCCGTTGGAGTCCAGTGGATCATGGATCTGAGCTGTGTGACATGGAGCTTCATCCTGCTGGAAGCAGCATCAGAAGATGCTCCACTGGGCTCAGAAAGGGATGGACATGCTCAGCAGGACTCAGGTAGGCAGACAACTGCTGCAAACTGGATATTTTCTCTCCTTCTGATGTTCTATGTAAACCCTAGAGATGGTTGCGAGTGCAAATCTATTACTTCTCAGACCAACAGCCATGCCACTTTTAAAGTCACTTAAATCCTTCTTCCTCATTCTGATGCTCAGTCTGAGATTTCATCAAGTCATCTTCACCATGTCTGTATGACTTGATGCACTGAAATGCTGCCATATGATTGGCTGATTAGATATTTACGCAAGAAATAAAAACTGAACAGGTGGACCTAATAACACTTAGCATGTTTATATGTTGGCAAGAAAATTCTTTGTGATTTTATGTGTTTCGTAATCATTTCTTGTGTACACATCCTGGTCATGGAAAAGGGGTTAGTTAGGTTAGTGGCATCAAACAGAGAAAACGTCTAAAGAGATGCAGAAATGACTAAAACTGGGTTATAACAGTCAAACACATCACCGTCATTTCGCTGACACTTTTATCCAAAGCGACTTACAATTGAGTTTTTACCAGCGGTGCCATCACTGGAGGCAATGAGGGTAAGGTGTCTTGCCGAAGGACACGACAGGAGACTGAGGTTGGAGTGGCAGGATTCGAACCTCCCTTCAAATCACCATTCACATCACTGAACTACCTGCCCGACCACCTGAGCCACCTGTCCCCATGGTAGACAAACATCTTTTCCACACCGAGGATGCCTCTTCCCACTAGGTTGTTTAGGAAATGAGAAGCTAGTTATTGCATTAGCTGCAGTTAAATAACTTGTTGCCAGATGATTAATAATCTGATAGGAGGCATGTAGCTATTTGCATAGTTAAATCCACCTGGAAATTTCTTTCTCTCTTTCTTTTTGTTGGGTAGGTAGTATATGTACATATAAGTTTAGAAGACAGATATGATTTGTAGACTATATGGGTTTGTTATTGTAAGACTGGAGTTCATGAAATAAGCTCAGAGAGGGACTGGAATATTGATTTTATATCAATCAAAAACTTTATCTTCCCACCAGTTTCATTGGCTATTCCTCACAAGGTTTTCCATCTAGCTCTGAGATTCACACATGTTTTGCACACACTTTTTTGCCACTTTTCCTCCAATTTATTCAAAACAATCTCAGCTGAGTCGGGGTTGGAGCTGGGGAATTCAGATCATCTGATCTAAAAAAACACTTTGTGCTTCACCAAAACCAAAATGGGGTCATAACGACGAGCATGATCATTAGCTGTCGGAGCTTTGGGAAGACCACTCACTTCCAAGAGCTATTTTAGATATTTTCTTTCCTATTTCTAGAATAGATGCAGCCTCATTCAGCTTTCGTTTATCTCAGAATGATTTTTTTATATTTTATCAGAATCATGTTGGGACTTTATTGTCAAGCAAGTTTACACAAACAAAGAAAAAACTGAACAAAAATAACAAAAACAGACAAAAATTAACATGTTAATGTGCAAAGGACAGGTTGTGGAACTTGGGAATTAATAGATAATTTTTAAAATGGGATAAAAATACAAACTGACTGAAACGTGTTATGACTTTATCTTGGGACTGTGATCCTGCTAAGAGTAGCACTGTTACAGCATTTAAAATAATAATTACCTCCAGTCGGACGCGCTGCTTGTTGAACCAACCTGGTGGTAATTGTTGGAGTTATCTGATGTTTCTTTTCAGAAACATCAGTTTAAAAATCAAGCTCAGCATTCCCAGTCAGGGTGTTTCCAGACAGGGATTATAACAACACGTCTTATCTGGAGCCTGATTTAGAGTTTATTTAGTCTTTAATGAGGATTCCTCTGCAACAGCCGCTGGTTTTGTGTTTGTGCATTTATGCGTGAAGATCAATTTAGGTGGCAGAGAGTCTTGATGACCTGCCAGTCGAGAGCTGCTGGTCCAGAGGAGTCTGGGCTCGGCGGCTTTAGATGTCCCTGTCAGCTCCTATCAGTGTGACGGAGCAGAACGCCGATGAACAAGGCCACACGGGTTGATGCAGTATCAGGAAAACCAATATCGGTCTTTGCCAAGTTTCGACTTGAGAATATATTTCTTGCACCCCTGGGAAACATTTTTATAGCTGGCCTGTGTGTCTTCAGATTTGTGAACTTATGAACTTTATCGTCAAAGCCCAAAACTGATTTAATTTCTTTTAATTTTATTAAATTATTTGGACTATATTGGCAGCATTTTGCTTAGAAATCTTCAAATAGACTTAAGTAAAAAAACAAAATGAACACGCTGCAGAGGCATGAAAACAGGATGATCATATTTAAATAAGGAATCTTTGAATCTCCTATTTAATGAGCCCCTCATGAGATCAGTGAGCAGCGTTTCAGTTCCTGCTGCTGATGCTCTGACGAATGTCTCACTACTTCCTCCTGTTGCAGTGGTTCCCAGTCTGTTTTCCCTGAGGACCCCCTTCATGCAACTACCAACAAGCTGTGGACCCCCCACCCGCCGCTTGCCGGTTTTCTACTTTCATTAGCTGCCTCTCGCCACAAATGTTCCAAACTGTTTTCTGTTTCTGTTTGTTTGTTTTGTAAATGGACTTTTTTAGTATAATTTTTATTCCTTTTACTGTATCTGCTTCACTTCTATAGATTTTTAAGCCCTTTGGTCACAAATACATGTTGGTATACAAATAAATTTGATATGATTTGATAAATGATGCATACTGGCTGACTACTTTCCTTTAATGACACTAAGTTTAGTTAATTACCAACATAGTCTTTCCTTTTTTTCCTCTTTTCTGCAAAAATAAGGATGAATCATCTATCCTCACTGTGGTATTTCTTGTGTCTCATTAAGGAAATGATGCAAAGTTTGTGTTTTAAAGGCTCCCAAACACCAACTCCATGGGAATAAAACCCCCAAATGGTAAAAAAAAAAGTGAAGCAAATACACCTCAGCTCGTCTCTGTGTGGACATGGCCTTCGTTTAAATCACACCGGCCTTTGGGGTTCCAGGGATCCCAGGGTGGGAACCACTTATGCAAAAAATAGGTGCTTCTGCTCCAGCAGAACAAAGTGGCTATATAAACATTTTCACATCACACATAATACCGGCTTGATTTCTTCCATTTCTGGTTGTTTTAATCATATTAACTCCTGTGTATCATGTGACTGTAACAAACAAAAAATAAACATTGGATGTGTAAAAGATTTTTTTTGCTGTACAATTATAGCTAATGATGTAAAACTTCAGTGATTGAGGTTTTTATCAAGAAACCCATGAAAAATGTTGATATCAGCTCTTAAATCTGACTGTTAAGAGCTATTTTTGATTTTATCTTCATGTTAGCCCCAACAAATGTACCTTTAGTTATACCAGGTATTTAAAACAAATAAGTAAAAGAGAAAACTAATAATTTTTCACACTGCTGCAGATTGGCTGTTATATTTAGCTGGTAGTAAACCAGCCTATCAGAGAGCAGCATGGAGCTCTGCTTTTCCTAATAACATTTAACAGCTGCATTTCTTTGCTGACCTTGACAGAACCTGCACCTTTCTTTCATTCCTTTTCCTGCCTGCATCCATGTGATTCTCTGCATTTTTATGCTGAATAAAGTTTTGAAGAGACACCGTTTCCATGGTTCTGCCTTCAGTAAATCAGACTAATTCTCTAAGGAAGCCACCTGCAAAGAAAAAGACAGATGGTGAACTTAAATGTTTGATAGATTTGACACTTTAGTTTGTACGTGCAGAAGAGATTGATCACACCATAAATCCTTTATCCATCAGGTGTTGCTCCACTGTAGCTTAGCAACGGTAACCAGGCATGGCAGCTTAGTCAAATACTAGTTCATCAACATGCTAAAGCAGCAAGCTCTGATGAAATCTGGTCAAAAGTTTATGATGCTATGTCACTTAGCGGGGTTTTTTCTTTGCTTTCTTAAGCAAAACGTTAGCCTAACAGCATGACTGCATGAGTCATATTTCAAGGTTTTACAGGGAATGATGCACAGTGAATCAAAGGAGAGAGTCAGACAGCTATCATACTTTGACAATTATGCTATGAGGCCATTGGAAAGTAAACTTGTAATTATTTAAGTTAGAAAAATGGTTTTACATCAAATGCTAGAATAACTGGCAAATATACCTGTGCTCACTATTACTTACATATGTATGAAGGAACCTTAATAAGCTTGTTATACAACTATTGTTTTTGTTAGTGTGGTTAAAAATGCATCTGATACACACTTGAATGCAGCACACCAGCAATGAAGACGATCAATTCATCAAATGCATTTAGAGCACCTGGCTGCTAATGGCTGGGTTACTGGTACAGATCCATGCAGATGTAAATTACACTTTGATTGCCAGTGCCATACAATTCCCAGTGATTGTGGAAGATTCATTTCTGAGAATAATTAAAATGCCCTGATGGCATTCTAGACCAAATGTATTATTCTGCACTAGAGGAGCAGTTTTATTTTTATTCCACACAAGCAAATGACCAAAATAACCGGGTAGTCTCAATAATATGAATGAATGAAATTAAGTGTAATAGTAAAAGAGGGAAAAACTAAACAAAAGCTGCACAGAATAATAATAATTTTACAGGAGGCGTTTTTAGACAGACTGATCCAACATGCTGGCCCTTATAAACCCAAACCTTTCATCTGGCATCAGCTGACCACTGTAGACCTTGAACGAGTAGGTGTGGGTGTGCATGTGCTCTTATTCATACAGAGATTCTCATAAGCAAGATCTCCACCTACAGCGACATGCACACAGCTGCTCATTAAACGAGAATGTAAGTGCAATGCTGATGAGTAAAGTCTTAGATGACGGCAGATTTTTTCATCTCCCCTTTGGGTTTTTTGAGTTCTTGATGCGCATTAAACACCATCTGTGAGTCCTTGTACTCCTTTAATGATGATTAATAAGGGTGTGGCTAACAAATCTCCTTGCACAGTCTGTTCCTAAAACAAGATACATTTTATTTTA
The DNA here is from genome assembly GCA_036024015.1 of Craterocephalus amniculus. Classification (NCBI taxonomy): domain Eukaryota; kingdom Metazoa; phylum Chordata; class Actinopteri; order Atheriniformes; family Atherinidae; genus Craterocephalus; species Craterocephalus amniculus. The sequence goes on along the minus strand of JAVQJG010193625.1, from coordinate 12,929 downwards.
GGCGCCACACTTCCAGCACTTGCACACGGTCTTTACAGGTGTATTTTTTATGTTGAATGTTGATGTTACCGACCCTTGCAGACTTGAGCAGATGAAAACTCGGACTGGGAAATGACCTCAGCGCTCAAACTGTTCATCTGATATTCCACACTGCTTCACAACAGCTTCTAGGACATGCAGACAAGTCTCAGAAGAGAACAACAACCTGGAGAAGAAAATGCTTCCAGCTGATAGGATTAAGTATACTTCACTGTCGTAGGCCTAACAGAAAGTCTGTGCAAACATTTTACTGGTAGTCTTTGGGTTTTATTTGAACTTTTTTTGTGAATTACTTTACCTGTTTTCTGTTATGTGCTCTGTTATTTTATCCTGTAAAGTAGTTTTGAGATCCTTTTGAGCTTTATAAATAGAATGTATTAATTGTTGTTATTTCTGGGATGCCGCATGACATTGTCGCTTTATGCACCACACTTGCAAACGGATATAAACACATTGGTCATTTTTAACGTGCTCCTTGGCTTATTCAGCAAAGAAATGCAAGAAATCATTATCGGAAGAAGAAAGAAAGAAAAAGATGAGAGAGTGCAGGAGAAGACAAGAGATGAAACAGGAGACAAGATAAAAGTCTTTTACTGGCTGGAGAGAGCTCAGAGTGCAGGTAGGATGCAAGATGGATGGTGAATTAGTGCCTGATGGGTCGGATGCATCACTGAGAGAACCTGCGAAAAATCTGTAGAACATCTTAAATGCTGGGCCAGCTGATGCTTTACACTATAATGGATTATTTATACAGCACTTTTCAAGACACTCAAAGTGCTTCATGCTGTATCCATTATTCATCCACTCCTCATTCATACCTGGTGATGGTGAGTTACACCTGTAGCCACAGCAACCCTGCAGCCAATCCACACCTGACCACAAAACATCCATACACACCCACACACCAGTGATGCCGACGCTGGAAGCAAGGAGGGCGAAGCGTCTTGCCCAAGGAAACAACAACAGACTGACTGAGGGTGTGAGATTCAAACTGCCAACCATCCAGTCATTGGACGACCTGTCCTACCACCTGAGCCACGGTCACCTGAGCAACTACGATGCATTTTGTTAGCCTGGAATATTACTTATGGATTATATATGAGGCAACAGATACTGTAAGAGCTGGTTTAGTTCTGTGTCCCATTTACTGAAGCTCCTCATTGGTCCTCATGCAAACTGTAAGTCATGTTGTCTCTGTGTGTTGGGGAATATTCACAAGGAACGAAAAACTATCATCTGGATCTGTTTGTACTGATTCTTTGTTCATCTAAAGAACAGACTTTACTCTTCTATGCAAATGGTTTGAATACATTTTTAATGCTGATTTCAGGTTTAAACAGTCGTGGTAAATAAAGTCTAACACAGTACAGGTCACTTCATATCTCACAGCATGCAAACTCCATTTACAGTTTATGCCGTTTCAATAAATTAACTTTCATCCAGTCTGGGTTTGATGTTTTATAAAAACCCAGCTGAGAAGAAAATGAAAGTTCCTCCCTCCATGCATCAGTCTGCAGCTATTAACTGCTCCTTTGAGAGCAGGTAGTTATAGGTGTTAAAAATGCTTTCAGCTATTTTCTACCTGTCGTTCTGTTTACTCTCCAAACCAAACGAATGCTGATGTAAATAATCATCCAAAGAGGCCGACACCTTTCCAGGCAAGAGAATTTGAAACTAATATTTAGAAAAACAGTTTCAAAAGCAGCAGTAAACGCTGTGGGGTTAGAGTTACTGTTCATTTTAGTCCTGATGGCATTTACATTTTTCACACGTCTCCATTTATACAAGCTGTGTGGAAGAAGTGTTATATGGTGTGTAAAAAGGCTTTTTTCTGTCTAAGCAGGCTCGGAGACTGAAAAGGAACTAATAGTCTAACTATGTAACATCATGCCCATCTTAGTTATAGAAACTATCTCTGACAGGAAGTTTAGATCAACTAAAGTCTGCCTTTTTAGAATGTGTTTCCTTATAAGCCTTTAAGGGCTGGATGTAAAAGAACGAATGGCCATTAAGTAAAAAAAGTTTGTGTTTGTGTCTATGGGAATTAACACGGCCAGGCCCCTGTCTGCACCTCCCCCCAATTCTCCCCACAATTCTCCCTCCTGGGATGGCCTGAGGGCAATCCTTACTGCACTTTATCTCCCCAGGCCAGTTTCCTTGTTCAGGAAATTTCTGAGAGTGCATTGAAGTTCAAGGCTATATGTCATAAATATGTCCACATGAACACAAGAGATTTTTCTTTTCTTTTCTTCTTTCAACAGTACTAATCAGATTTTTTCAAATCTGACGCTCATCTGACCCATATAATTGCCTATATTTGGCTATCTGTGTACTCTCCTGATTGACTATCTATGAAACCTTAAAATATGACTTAAGCATGTCATATACTCCACATGAGGCAAGAATTTATTGAACTGGCAATAACAAGTTGCAATAGCTAGTTTTTGACCAAGTTGGGTCTCAGCTGAAACCAGGGTCGGACTGGGGAAAAAAATAGGCCCTGGCATTTTCCCTATTGGGTCACAGCCAAACCGGTGAAATAGTTCAGAACAGGCTCAGTCTCAGATAATCATTGCTGAGAAGTTCTGTAATATCTTATGCGTCCTTTCCCTCCACTTTCTCACTGGCCACGGAATACTCAGAATCTGATCCAATGCAAACGGGACTTGGTTTTCATCTTGAACTGACCTCCAGTGACTTTGTCTTCGTTTTCATCCGTTGAAGTCATGGATATAATACATCCATGGTTGAAGCTGAAGAAGAGGCGGGAGCACTTGCAGCAACGCTAGTAGAAGTTGCAGTTCCACCACTGGTGACAGCAAACAAATTATCTGTGTCACTTAGAAGCGACAGCTTGAAGAGATTTGTGCTTTTTTATCACGGATCTCCTCTGCTCCCTCTTTTATCTTTTTGCCAGTTCTTTTCATGGTTTATACAGCGAACATATGCGCAACAAGCATCCATCTTACCATGAACCCTGACCACTCAAAACATCAGACTCACTTCAGTTGCGTCTGAGTCACCTTCCTACCCATCATGCACTGCCGTCCGCCACATATTGTTTCTTTTTGCTAAAACTTTTAATAGAAATCCACCAGATACAAAAGAATAATCTTTTCTTAACTATAAAAAGTACTCTTTATTATATTTCAGTTTATTGTCAGGATTTTACTGTTGAAAAAGAAAAAACGAAAAATAAAATCATGCTATGTGCTCACGATGACAAAGATGTATACCCGAAGTGAGGAATATAAATGTTGCTTGTCCCAAATGGCTGATGTTTGGTATAATTTAGATGTTTTCATTCTGCGAGTGTCCACTTGACATATCTTGGCTGACATGCGGGGCCGGTGAAATTCTGAGTGGGCCGGCCCAAAAGCACGTCTAAAACACCGCGGCCCACCGGGCAAATGCCCAAAATCACAGATTGCCAGTCCGAGCCTGCTCCAGTGACATAAGATCCTTTTGAAAACATCAGGAATGTATCTGATATATGGTGTGTTAGACATGTGTCTACTCTCAGGCGGTTATGATGTCATCTGAGAGTAGGCAAGGCGAGGCAAATTTATTTATAGAGCACCTTTCATGCACAGGACAATTTAATAAAAGTGCATTAAAACAGAAGAGGGAAAATTAAGTAAATAATCTAAAATCAAGATTAAGAAAGGAGAACAGATTAAAAACATGATCAAGTTTAAAAATTCAAGCTTAAAACAAATTGCAGAGTTTTAAATAGAAACTATGTAAATGCAGCAGATCTTTAACCTGGATTTAAATAAACTGAGTGTCTCACCTGATCTGAGACTTTCTGGGAGTTTGTCCCAGACATGTGGAGCAAAGAAGCTTATTGCAGCTTCTCCATGTCTGGCTATGACTCAGAGAACTGATAAGAGACCAGATCCAGATGGCCTGAGGGGTCTGGCAGGTTTATAGTGGGTCAAGAGGTCACTGATGTATTTGGTCCTAAAGCATTCAGAGATTTATAGACCAGGAACAGAACTTTAAACTCTTTCCTCTGACAGACCGCAGGCCAGTGTAAAGACCTCAGAGCTGGACTGATGTGGCCCACTTTGTAGGTCCTAGTGAGGACTCAAGCAGCAACAGAGTTTTAATCGATTCTTTTGGTATACCTGTGAATAACAATAATCAATCCGATTAAAGATGAAAGCATGGAGCAGTTATTCCAGGTCCTGCTGGGACATCACATCTTTTAACCTTGATTTATTCTTGAGGTGATATTAGGTTTACTTTGTAATTCCCTTAATGTGTTTTTCAAATTTTAGGTCTGAGTCCATCACTGCACACAGACTTCTGGCCTGGTTGGTGGTTTTTGGATGTATCGACTGAATTTCAGTGGTGACCTTTAATCATTTCTATTTGTCTTCCAGGGTGATATCATTACCAGGCAGTTGGCACTCATGTTGCAGCAACTCAATATATATGGATTTCATTTATAATAGATGCACGTGTGTGTGTGTGCCGTCGGACACCGATGCATCCTACATCACGCCGCCCCACACGCGTGTACATCGCGCATCCAGGAAGTACAACATGCTACGGTTTGGGCGAATGTTTTGAGTGAATTTTGGGCGCTACCCACTCAGGACACTTGGATTACATTGGACGAGCAGTATGGAGGAATATTGGCTGCATGATATAAAAAAAGTGTTCCAGAGTGTTAATCAGCATTAGGGTGAGTAGAAAATGACGGCACATCATTCTGAGGGTGAAGTATTCCTTTAAGATGCAGCAGATGGAAAGACTTCGGTTTCTGTCAAGCTAAAGAAGAATATTGTGGAAAAATGACTAATATGAGAAAACGCATGAATGTTTCCAGTAGGGGGAAAGACAGAAACACATGGCTGCTGCAAACCAGAGGGCCATCAAACTAGTGATGTCAGAGTTTGGTCCCAACTTAGAAAAATATACCTTTGTCACAGCCCACATACAGTAGCAGGTAAAAGATACATTTGATGGGAAAGTGTGTAAAAACTTTCCACTAGTTCTGTATGTATTCAGTGTTTAAACCAGGGGTTTTGTGCAATCTTGTACACTTTGGAGTACAGATACAACATCCCACAATCAGGGGCATGGTGGGACTCAGTATCTAACAGAAAAACAAATCGACAGTGTAGATTTGAAAAGGTGCACATCCAACCTTCCCACTGAAGGATAACCCCTCTATCCCCTGAGCTAAAACATCTCAAGTATTCAGTAGACAGAAAAGCAGCAAGTCTTATACTGAAGTGATCGGAAGACTCAAATCATCTGCATCTTAACTTTATATGACTCCGATGAGTTCAAACCGTGAACAGTCCTTTCTTTCCTCACTGTTTAATGTATTCATAGAGGCAGCAACAACCGATTAGGGCTGAGGGTGGACACAATAGGGACTTAGAGAGAAAAAGTGATTCTGTACACCATGATGCCCACACCCATCCTTCTCTGTCCCACTTCCAGGACCACAGCATGACCCACTGGCGCTCACGTGACATGAACTGGAAAAGACGCTACAAGAAGTCTTTTTGACAGTTTCTTCCCAGCTTCCTCCAGGCCTCGTTCCTCGCCCACTGTATCAGACAATGACCAGCTTTGAGCAAGAAGAAAGGGAGGGGGGCAGAGAGGGAACCTCACACAATATTTTTTCCTAGAGTCTGGACAGAAATGCCCCTCCTGCTCACCCATTCCCTCAGCCACCCAGTACTTATTGTTTACCACAGAGGGACTTCTACTCCACATCCACTCCATACCGTCCCAGCTCCAGCCCCCCAATGAGAAACAGCACTGGGGCAGTGGATGAAAGAAAGTGAGAAAGCCAGGGGGCAGCCAGCACAGACGGAGGGATTTGAGTGAGACTCTGGACGAGGCAGCAGTTTGAAGGTGAAACTGAAAGTGGAACTAGGTGAGACATGAGGCTTGTGCCTGGGGGGATCTCGTAACCTGGCTTTATGGACCGGGTGTAAAAGGAACAGAAAACCAATACTACGATATTGTAGAGTCAGGTGCCTCACAGGAGAGATAGATGCAGTTTTATGAGCTTTAGATGAGCCTCACCTCTCTGTTTGAAGTCCAGAAGTCCACAGCATTACTGAATGTGCATTTCACATTGAACTTAGTTAATATATAAGTTATATATATATATATATATATAAGTTAAGACATTATGGTTAAAAAAAACGTCCCAATAAACCATTTTTAAAGAAACAAAAAATATCTCACAAGGTTGACAAAGTCCTGGTAGCAGATCTTTCCGTCAGCGTTGCCGTCAGCGAGGGCCAGGAGGACTTCCAGCTTGTGAGGATCGAGCTCAGAGCCATGGGTGGCCAGCAAGTCCCTGAACCTCTCTGTGCTGATGAAGCCCGAATTCTCCGGATCATACTGCAAACGCACGCACAGAGAAAATATTCTTTATGCAATATAGTGAACGTAACATGTACAGATGCATCTTTTTTTTAGGCAAATTAAACAAAAAGTACTTGGCAAGCATCGACCAAACACATGCAGCAGGAAACAAGCGCAAATGAACAGAAGTTGAGCGGCAGATGGGATCACCCAGGGAAGACAAAAGTGAATAGCCCATCAACAAAACCTCAAATTTAGTTGGAGTTTCTTGTAAAAACAGAAATCCATTTACTCTAAAAAGGCATTCAAACTTACCTTGGAAGTAAACACACACACGCACACACACACACACACACACACACACATTCATTTGATAACCTGACACCTGAGTGGGAGAAGGAGCTTGTTGTGTCATATTTTTCTGTGTATGTTTAACAGCACTATGTATACTTCAAATCTCAAGTGGAAATTTATAGTAAAGAGACCACATAAACACAGACAAACATTACGTATCTAAGAGCCTGGACTTTTACAAGAGACGGGGTTTGCTGAAGTGTGAAAAGACTGTGGATAATTATGTCTAGTGTGGCTGTTGAGCTGGTTGTGAACGCAGACAGACCACTGCAACCTTTGTGTCTCTATTTACCTTGTTGTGCGTGAGGATGTATGTATAGATAACCCTGTCTCTTTCCATCCATCTGTATATTAGTTGTGTGTGTGTGTGTGTGTGTGTGTGTGTGCAGAGACAAACAGAAAAATGTGATATTCAGGCAAAATTAGTTGTCTGCCTGATTCCAACACCCCTGGACCAGAAATACTCTAGCGCTTCTGTGAGAGTGTGTTTGCCCTGCAGCAGGGTTAACAGGAGCTGAGTTCAGCAGGAAGCTCCACATTGCAAGCATCTCATTGCTTTATTAAGTATATTAATAGTTTCAAAGAAATACTGAATGGCGTGGGATGCCTTATCAGATATGCAAAGTTCTCCATGAGACACCTTCAGATTGCAGGAACTGTTGTTAGAAGTTTTCAAAGCTCATGGCCTATCTCCGTATCCTGAGGCAGGAGCAGCTTAGCAACGTGTGAGAGAATGAGAGAGCGAGCTCATAAAGCAGAGCATGACAGAAATCTGATCTGCAGTTAGGAGAATCTCACTTTAACACTGTTACTGTATCAGTGCTGTAAACAAAGGCTTACTTAGATTTCACTTCCTACCTCAGTGTTTGCCAATCATCCCTTCCAGTCTGTGCATTTTCATTCTCATCAGAGCGTATTCAGCTTTGTCACACAGTTGAACAGATTGTAGATGTTTTAAGTTTGACTTTGTGGTTTCCATCTGCATCTCCACAGCACATGGCAAATCTAACCAGCAGCAGCACCAGCACGACCAAAAGCAGACGGCACTTTCTTCTCAGACTGTCCTCCAGTGTCAAAAGCGCAATATGTAGACACCTGGGAAACAAGTCTCAGATTAGCAGGATATCGCTCAGATTCTGTGCTTTTTTGTTCCAGTTGGAGCCATCTCTCCTCCAGGGCGGAAACGCAGAAACAACAGCGCTTCAGCTGCAGCAAGATGCCAATAATGTTACACATTTTATAGTGTCTCCCCACCGACTGAACACAACTTACAGTTATGTTGCAAGCTGCTATGTATGTTAAACGTGATATTACCAAGACAAGAAGTCTGAATTAAATTCTTAGATATTTAAACCAGTCACAAAATATAAAGCCCTGAAAGACCCACCATGTTCCAAGTAATCCCAAAAGTACTTTTTCCTTATAAAAGGCTGTTTTTAAAGGGCACATGTCTTGGAACGGCTGCAAGTTGTTCAACCTGCTGCTAGTTTATTTCAGGAATGCAGGAATGAGGTTATATCAGATGATCCTGAGACCAGGACCTGCTAAAGTTGCCCCATGCTCAGCCAAAAAAAAAAAAAGATTTGAGATGGGTGGATTCTGTTGTCTCTTTTAGAAGTCAGTTAAATCTTTTTATTAATTTATCTTGTTTCTATGTGCTATCGACTCTTGTGGAGCACTTTGTGATTTTGTGTCCTGAAAAGTGCAACATAAATAAAAATGTTCTTACTTTTTGAGGTGGGAATTCCTCCCCCTGAAAGATTTTTAGCAGAATGTGGTAAATTTGAGCAGTCTGATCTAAATTATTCCACAACTGTTCACATGTAGACTTTACAGCTGGAAATTTTGCCCGGGAGCTGCGCTCTCACAGCGAGAAACGTAAGAGAGGATAAAAGTGAGCAGCTGTGAAGAGCACTCCATAGGAAATTATGCAAAAGGTAGCACGTAAAAATCTCTGTGTTCTGTTTACAGCACACCAAGAATAGAGCAGGAGGCTCCTTGATGACTGCTTTTTGTGTCAATATAGATGAAAGATGTCCACTTAGGTACAAATGTTCACAAATATCCAATCATCCTACTGTATTCTACGACAGCAATTCAGTATATCTAGTCATGAAAACATGGTCATGAAAGCTTTCTGAAGTTTCAACTGAGCATCAGAATGAGGAAGAAATGGGATTTAACTAGACTTTGAACGTGACATGGTTGTTGGTTTAAGTATTTCAGAAACAGCTGATATCTTGGGATTTTCACACAAAACCATTTCTAGGGTTTACGAAGAATGGTCTGAAGAAGAGAAAATATCCAGGGAGCAGCAGTGTTCTGGACCAATATGCATAAGAACAGGAAACTGAGACAAGGTTTCACACAGGCTCACCAAACTGGACAATAGAAGGAAAAATGATGAGTCTCCATTTCACCTGCCACATACAGATGGCAAACATGACATACATTTGGTGGATAATCCAGCAGGATGATGCACCATGTAACAAAGCTCAGATCATCTCCATCTGGTTTCTTCAACATGACAATGAGTTCACTGGACTCCAGTGGCCCCTACAGTCACCGCATCTCTATCCAAGAGATAACCTTTTGGTTGCGGTGGAACGGGAGATTCTCATCATGGATCTGTAGCAACGGAGCAAAATTTCTGAGGAAGTTTCCAATACCACCAAGAAAATAAAGTATTTATGAAGGAAAAGGTAAATAAATTAGCTGGTGTCTATTTCACAGCTTATCAGATGTACTGTATAAACACTGGCTAATACACGATTCCAATCTTGGAAAAAGATGTCGATAAGGACTTATATTACGTGCTTTACTGAAGCTCCATCACATTAAGCTCAACAGCAAAAAAACCTAAGGATTCATGAATAAAATTTTCATCTAAATCACAAATGTATTTGACAAAGCATGGGTGAAATTTCTACAGTTCTGCAGTAAAAATATATTTTCAATTGCAAAACCCATTCAAAAGTAAAGACACAAGACTTTCACAAGTAACGTATACAGAGTTAATAATGTATGTACAACTAGTGTAAATTTGAGCCCAAGAAAGAAAATAAGAAAGAAAATAAGAAGATGTACAGGGAAAAGTTCCCTGTTTAAACAGATCTACACCTTTAAATGACAATGAATTTCTACAGCATGTTTCCTCTCCAGCACATATAAACACATTCAGTTTGCCCTGCTGAGCAACATGAGCATGACACTGTGACTCTTTTGTGTATTTCTGTGAGTTTAAATGTAGGCAAAAACAAAAAGAACCCACCTTTTCTTGCAGCAGCTCAACTAGTTTCCACCAAGGACATTTTATCATGATGAAGTCACATCAACCAAAGTTTTCCTACTGAGTTTGTTCCCTCACTGACAAAGTCAGTGTCTCCCTTTCAGATTGTTTATCCCACACGGCACAGCCTCATTTCAAACCAGGACTAAAGGATTACAGTCCAATCCGAGACCCTCCTCATACACCTCCCCCATTGCTCACTCTCACCGCCTTCCAAAAAACCCCAATCAGCCCTCCCGTCACCCTCCTCGTTTCACCCCGCAACACAACACTCCCTCACCCCCCATCCATCCTTCACTTTCTCCCTCACCCTTTTTCTCAGCAAACTAATCATGCAAGCCTTCTCGTTAGGAAAAGAGATAGTCAGCTCAGTGTGTCTGTTATCGCCTTTCACGTCATTCACAGATGCAGACAGCCATACATTAGTTTCTCACACACATGCAAACACTTGGCTCGCTCCACCTTGCGACACCAAAAGCTTCATAGCTGAGTGAGCACTCTGTGAAGTCAACAGGCCAGCTGCAGGGGAGGAGATGCAGAGGGTTACACACACTCAACAATGGGCCTCTGATGATAATTTCATGCCGCGTTTAGATAGTCGTTTCACTCCAATTAGTGATCATTTCCTTCTGATGCAGGTCCACTCTGGGAAGGACACTGTAAGATGAAAGAACAGCTCTCCAATCAATCTTAAAAGCCAGATTGGTACATTGAATATTAACTAGAAGAGGAATGTCATGTATAGCTTAGATTCAGAAGTTAAATAAATCATTTTTCTCATGAAATGGTCAGAAATCCTCAATTACACAGATATAAGACTGATATAACTTCACTTTTTTCTATAGACTTTGTCACATTCGTTAATCTTTACACTAAGGGTTGTTGTTTTGTTTTTGTAACACATTTGTAACGATTAACCAGATCATGAAATATTTTCTAATACAAATATGGATTAACTTATAGCACAACTCATGACTATATCTTTGTCTTTGCTCCATAAAAGCTACTATGCAAACAGCAAAGGGAGTGTGATTCAAATCCCTCGGCTTGAAAAAAGCACACACTCACATTCACACACAGATGAATCCCGGTGCAGACATAATGCCAAAAAATAGTCACAATCAGTGAAATTAAGGGCGTCTTTGCAGCCTCTCAGTGTGGAGGAGAAAACAGGAGAGGGAGGGGTGTAAAGGATTGGGGGCTGCAAGTGTAGGGAGGGGGTGCAGATTAGACACAATGCAAAGCTTTTTTGTCTTCAGCCTCATTTTCATAAAGCTGAATATTAAGAAAAAGGAGGGTATGCAGCCCATGAGGGTCAGTGAATTTTTCCTGAGAGTTCACATTTGCATAGAGAGCCTGGAGAAATGATGCAGCCTAGGCAAATGGAAAAAAATCTGCTCAACACAACCTGTAGATGATGAAATCTAGCCTTATATTAAGTGACAGAGCTAACCAAGCAACAAAATAGTCGTCCTCTCCTCTAGGATTCAGGGTGTCACTGCAGAGCGCTGATTACATTAACCCATTACATCGCTTAAAACCAAAAACAAAGAAAAAAACACTTGTGATTTTAAACAATTTGACGTTAGACCAGTCTGACCTGTTGGACTTCAGTGATTATGGATCATGAGAAGCCCTGATCTGCTGATGAGTTGCTATCTGGAGCAGGGGGGAAGGGAAGGGTTAGAGGAAGATGGAAGTGTGAGGAAAGTTCATCAATAAAGATAGCATAGCCTATTCTGGGATGTAACAGCAAACTGGTTTCCAGGTTTAGCTAATTCTGCACTGTAAAAGGGCCAAAATTGAAGAAGTATTATCAACAATATGGCTACGTTACAGCAGGAGGCTACGTACTGAATGCATCTTTTGATCCAATAACAAACTGACTGACCTGTAAATGACTGACTGGCTTTGGAAGAAGAGTAGGCAACCCGCTGAAACGTGCATCGACATGAACAGGTTAGGAACAAGCATCTCACCTGTGCTAATGATGACGTAATTAATGTATGTATCTAATTCATAATTATCCCAAGGTGATTAGCAAAGTATTTTTCCACTCTGCTTCATAAGCCAAGGTCATTGGCAGTACATTCAGCTAGCATGCAGTCTTGCCTCCAAAGACTTGTGTCTTCAGAGTGTAAAGCATAAGGTTTTGAGCTGAGAAATCCTGGTTCGAGCCAGCAATGATATCAAGAGTACGGACTTGCAAAGTGATCATCTCAACACCAAATGTTCAGCTATTTTACTCACATTTGCTTAACTTGTCCCCATTTTCATTCAGGCTCCCTTCTCCTGTCCATTGTCTCCATGTCAGTATATATACTGACATATACAAAGACACAGAAGTTATATTTTTGCTGGTGTTTTGTTTGTCGAGGTAAAAAGCGATGGAAGAACTTTGATCAACTTTTCAGGAAATCCTCTACATGGTATAAGGAATAATTGGTTTCATTGTGGGGGGAATTTTTCTAACACTACAACCACCACAGGGGGTCATTTTAACACCGTGCTGATGCAGCACAAAAAGAAAAAACATTGCAATATTACTTTTTGAGTTACAGTTGTCCTTATAAGTTTATGTACCCCATTGGTTCACAAACTTATAGTTTTTGCACTGCTGGCAAAACATGGAGGAATTTTCAAACAAAAAGCCTGTAGCCTACTTAAGAGTTGTTTTTTTTTAACTAAAGCAGCATCCATCTCAAGGAAAGTTCAACCCACCTGAACTAGTTTGCTGAGTTTTATAGCAGAGTATGATAATTCCTTCTGCCTCTGACATGGTTTTGTTAGGATGCGCTACAAGGAGGATGGACTCAAATGCAGGTACACCGGCTTTAATGTCCAAAAAGAAACAAAACAGCCAAAAGGGCGGAGGAACAAAACTAAAGGTGACCGCCAAAAGAGC
>JAVQJG010193568.1:0-11390 GCA_036024015.1 Craterocephalus amniculus | reverse complement strand
AATGTTGAATATTAAGATATGTAGTAATCAATATGTCAATCAATATGTATTAAGTCTATGTTATTGGGGTGGGTTGGAGCACATTAAGCTTTGATAGTTTGATGCAAGTTCAAGATGGGGAGGATTGTTTAAAAGCCCTCATGGGTTTTTTATCCTTTCTGCACTCTTTTATTATGTTTCTTTGTTGGTTTTATGTTTATGTATGTAAAGCGCTTTGAATTGTCTTGGACCTGAAAAGCGCTATATAAATAAACTTGCCTTGCCTTATGTGTTCAAGTGCAAATAAAGAAAACAGAAAACAGCTAAAATAAAAAATTCCAAACCCTAACCCCTCACAGATTTCCTGTTTTCTTCGCTGACTAAAATTCCAGTGTCCACACTCTTCTTTTTCATCGACAAAGGGTGATGTGTGCATGAGTCAATACACCCCACACACCATTAGATTCACCTAAAAAACTTGAAACATGTTTGAAATACCGCACGCCACTCATTTGCCAATTTGAGTCAGAACACCCCCCACACTAACACATTTTTGCACCCATTTGTCAAACCAACAACCTGCGCAGGGAAAATCTGATACAATATATATGTTGTGTGTTAGAACTGGGAAACATGGCAGGCAAAATTTTGCAGATCCAAAAATCTGTCCAACTCGTGACTCAACTACCATAACCCGATTAGTGAACCATCCCACCGCTAAAAGTTATCTTATAATGGGATCTTGTAATGAAAGTTATTCTTAATCAGGTCACCTATGTATGGCTGCTCAAATACCTGAAATTCTCCAATAGGTCAAGAAAACTTTTTTTTGACATAGAAAGACTCCATACCATTACTAAACCGTGAACAGTCACCTGCCAACAGCTCCTCAATAAGCTCCTTGGCTTTTTGCTGAGCAGCAGAGGACCCAAAGATGACCACCTCTCCTTCATAGTCACCCTTGTTTATCTTTAACAAACAAACAAAAACACAGGGACCATAACATAAGTCTAAAAAAAACAGATCATGATGTTCAGTGACTAAAAATGTAATAACTTGTATGAACTAAACTGACTGTAGCTAAGCAATTAAGTTTAACTTTAAGATCAGAAAATGTTAATTTTAAAAAAGAGGCTCTATCCTTATCTTGTTTGTAAAGACCAAAATGTTGTACTTTTCTTAGTAAACAAACAACTGGATTTAGTCTAACCATTAGTCAACTACTATAAGTGGGTCGAGATTAAAAATAACTTTTTAACCGCCATGGCTTTATAATTTCTAAACTGACATTAATGGCCGATGTGAGTAAACTTGCCTTGATTCTTGCACCGCTGCTCTCTTCAAGTTCACGGATTTTGGCTCCTCCACGACCTTTTAACAATAAAGAATGCATGAAGACATAAGAAATATTTAACAAAACGACAAGAAATAAATACGCAGGTTCCTTCTTTTTTTTAACGAACAGTTGTGTTTTTTAGAGGTCTGCTAACTCCACTTGGAGCCTCTTTGTCATGATCGGGGCAGCTAAGTTAACATCACAAGCAAGCCGAATCATTTTAGCTAACACTAAATGTGTATTGAAAGTCTTCATATGCAAGAAAATTAATACAGTAAGGTTGGAATGTACCTATTACCCTCCCAACAGAGGCATTTTCAACAGAAATGGTCACGGAGGCAGAAGAATCCGACTTTCCGTTGCCAAATGTTCGTCCTTCTCTAGGCGGGCCTCCTCGACCTCTTCCGCCTCTCCGACTCCTGAACTCGAGTCCCTCGTTGTAGCGGTCAACTCTCTCCTCCCACGGGGCTCCAAACGAAGTTCCCTTCTTCACACCGAAATATACATTTCCTGTTTTACAGTCTTCACCTGGATATTTCCATTCAACCGGAGCAGCTTTGGGGACAGACTTGTAAGCAGCTCCATCATCATTGTCCTCCCAGTCAGACATTTTAAATCGGCTCCACACCTGCGAGCTAGCTGCTTCATTAGCAGTAGACTGCAAAACCTTCAATCAAGGCAACGTTGCCTTTACATCCCATCTTTACAGTCAGACTTCCTAACGTATTTATATCTGAGACTGATTTTTACATCTAAGTTCCTATTTAGGGATATGGAATGAAAAACAGAAATGTGAAATTTCTAAACTTAGCATAAAAATGTGAATAAACATCTATAAGTTTGATATATAAATGTTAGCTCAAGTATCAGACTGTTGGGATCTGTAAAATCCGCTGTCCCAAAAAGGCAACATGGTCCCCTAACTAGTTTTTCAAAAATAAGTCAAGCTTTGCATTTCATTTACATTTTTAAATTTCAGTAAATACAGCTTCAAATTAAATATAAATTAAATGAATAAAACATATTAGTAAAAGAAATGACCCAAGAAATATTTAGTTAATCCATACTTTATTGATGAATAATAAAATTATTTTTGCAATTCTCATCCAGAGAACATAATGTGCACTTAAATAAATTAATTTCAAATTAATAATAATGTTGACATTATCAAGCTTTAAGGCCAGCTGTGTAATAAATTACCTTTGAAGCAGTAGAGAAATGGTAGTATCAGCCACCCAAGCCATTAAGTCTGGCTATAGTAACATAACTTCCTGGCGGATGTCCCAACAAAATTAGCAGTTTGACTTCAGTACATTATGATATAGGCTTAAGGCAAACTAGGCCTTCATAGCTCTATCAGATCAAAATAAAAAGATTTCATATGCAATAAAGGCACCCTTAAGCAATTTACAGATTGCAAAAGTAAGCATGTTTTATGGGAGTTTTAACCCCTCTATTCTCCAAGAGGATGGGAGTCCATGGGCTTACAGTTTATCATATTTAGCAAAACTCAATCAATTACTACAAAAAAACATTCCAATATTAGACAAGGATTAACCTACCATGTCACATTTGTCAGGCTTCTAGGACTCACCAGAAACAAGTGTGCTTTGTGATGAATTTATATTTCATCACTCTAGAGCAACTCTGCATGGTATACAGAATATTTATAAAAATCATATAGGTGTTAACAATTGTCATTTGAAAATAATACTTGTTACATCTTTTTCTACAGAGGGTTAATTTGCTAAGCAATGCACTCAATCACCAGGAAATCTTACTTAGAAATTAAGGATGAAAAAAGGATGTCATTACAATGATACAAGATATTTTTAAGACTTTTGTGACTGTTTACAAAATGAGTCAAAATGGAAACCAAGGAAACATGAAAGCTGACACAGTTTTTGTGCATAATTCTCTTTAAAGAACAATTAACCCATCTACAAGCAGGACAGCAATTGTCATTGTCAAAAACATTGTCATTTAAGACAAACATAGTTTTTCCAAAAGCCTGCCAGGGAAAACTTAAGCTCTTGATTTGAATATGGATTAAATGCACTCCTCAAGTACATTAGTATAAATAAGTCCAAATTGTTTATTATTTTAATTAGGAGTAAGGTGTTTGATACATTATTGTGCACCAAAAGCTTCTTAAATTAGAAAGGGGCTTTTTCAGGGCACCAAAATGTGAAGGAAGCCATATGGACGCCTTGTTTAATTCTGTTGCATACAAGAATATTTTCACTTTCCTAGTGTGAGAGTGATCTTGTGGACACTGCTGTTTATATGAACTGAGAAATGAGTGAGCCACATTAACTTTTTTCATCACACTTGAATCAAATAGCATGCATACTGAATCAGCAACATTCTGCCCTATGAGTAACTCAAGTTCTCACTTCTTCTTGTTTATACTGGGCCTTAAGTTAGTCCAGCAGCATTTTAATCTTACCCAGATTCACAAGGTGCAAAAACCCCCAACAAAAAAAAAAACAAATGAACAAAATGCCTTTTATATGTTATACAATGGACATTAAAGTCACATGTGGGTTATCCATATACACTCGTGACTACCAAATTAGAGTCAATTAGAATAAAAAATAACATACATAGAGGCAGTCTTATTATGTCAGAGATTTGGAAAATCATTTGAACATGCAGAAGGATAACCATGCTCCGAGCAATTGTGTTTCTTCTGATGTCTTCAGGTTATGCAGTACTAGCTAGACATGCAGCATCTCATGCTTGGTTGAGAAGGTCCGCTTGTTTAATTTACTGCAATTCAGCATTTGAACCCTTAACAATCAATTCACCCGGTTAGGATCCAAACCCAGCAAGAACTGCTTCAACACTTGGTAATTGTTATGATTGGGTTTCCATATTAATTTATCCCAAAATTCTCTGACAGATCAAACCAAGAAACTTCATAAATGTTAGAATTTCTTCATCATAATTAGATGTCTGTGGTCTGAACACATGCTATGGTTTTGTTGACCTTTATCTCTTTTTTTCAGATCAACTTATCCCAGCCTTTTTATCTTTTCATTCATTATTTTTGGAAACTGTCCATGCAGCAATATGTATGACAGCATAAAGAGAAGATTTCATTTGATGTTTCCTTCAAAGAATGTGCCAATATAAGCATTTCTATAAAAAGTTGTCATTCGTAAGTCGCAGTTCATCTAGTTGACTCTACCTGGAGTACCTGAAAGTTGAGGTTAATGCTCCTCTGTGTCACTGTGTGCGTGAGACCTATCATTTGCACTGGCTTTTGTAACTTTCAACACACCCCAATATAATTCTACAATATTTTTTCCTGCTTTCATTTGATTTACATCATGACAGATTGGACTCTTTCTCCTGAAAAGACCAGATGAAATTCTTTGGTTGGAGTTCCAGACTAAAAACTTGACTCATCAATGATCCTGAGAGGAGCCAAATGATCCCATTTGCATGAACTCTGATGCCAAAAAAAACCTGTCAGAACGCAAAACATTCCTCTCTTTTTGTCTGCTTGAAATAAACCTTTTAATTCTTTTATTCAACTACTTCTCCTATTTGAGTACTGTTTTCATATTTTGTGTGACATGAACACAGCCATTTGCATTCAAATTTGTACATTCTTTTACAATATAACCTGTAGTAATTTAGGTGCCACATAAAAAGCATGTGAATTAATAAAATCTGGATGCATTGGACATAATCATGCGAGACAAAATAGAAAAGCATTGTTTGTTCACATACAAAGTATCTAATTGTAAAATTTGGAACAGAATCTGTGCAGTGCCCTGTACAAAAACTTTAAAAAGCGGCTTCAGCCGCCATGGTGTGTACATACAGTTTGCAGTTTATGTGTTTCCTCACTGTGTGCTTATACCAGTTGTATGTGTGACGACTGACTGAGAAACTCAGAGTTTCCATTTGGGTGAGGTACGGCCTCCTCCACTGTCTGTAAAATGTCTGAAGGGCTGCTCTCAGGTCCTTGAGACAGGAAGTTAAAATGTTCATCTGCTGGCTCCAGCTTGCAATCGTTAATGAAGAGGTCAGTTCCATCCCAGTTGCTGAGGTCACCATGGCCGTTGCCACGTTCGCTACCGTTGCTGCTGCTGCTGCTGTGTGCAGAGGAGAGAGCAGGGGCACGGTTGGTTAAAGGCTGGCTGAGGTTATGCACAGAGAGGGATTTTCCAAGACTCTCCCCCCAGTCTGAAGGCCTCCCCTCTTGGTTAGATGAGAGAAGCAGCAAGGGGTTAACCTCGAGGCTCAAATGCCTCCTCCAGCCCCCCTCAGATTTCAAGCCAGGCTTCTCCCGCAGTTTCACCCTTTCCTGCACAGAGCCGGCCTGAGTGTCCTCCTCTTGGTCGTCATCGATTCGTCCTCCCACAACAACAGAGGGGCCCAGGCTCCTGTCATCCGGCGCTACTTCATCTGTCATATCACTTGAGACCAGATCGGTTGGGCACCGGAGGTGAGAGGGCTGCAGCATGGGGGGCAGCTGGAGGGTGAAACTCCCTGAGGAGGGAGGCGGAGGCGGCAGATCAGGGAAGTGCGCTTTTTTGGAAGGGGTCACCAGGGTTGGGTAAGGGCTATCTGGGGGTAGCAGGGGTGAGGGGGAGAGGGAGGCAGTGGATGGAGGGTAGGATGGAGGCGCAGAGTCTGGAGGAGCGTCGTCGTCTGCAGGTGCCAGAATGAGGCGCAGACCTCTGGGATTGGCACTGAGGGAGCGGTGCATGCCACCGCTGCTGTCCCCCCGGATTCTGACGGGGTCTCCTCCCCGGGGGGAGGCGGGGTAGTCTGAGTGGTGGTGCTGGTTTTCCAGCTCAAACAGAGGCAGAGAGGAGAGAGTGAGAGCTGAGGGACCTTTCTGTAGGACCTGGCGATAAATATCCAGCAAAGAGTCTAACTTTGACTCGATGGAGGTGACCTGAGCACAAAGTAAACAATAAGTTATGTCATGGAGGGAACAAGAAAGCAAGAGAGGCTGTTTTTATTCCCCCAACCAGATTTTTTTTAAATCTAAAATTGGTTTTTGAAGTCAGATTTCTCACTTGGTGAAATAATCTGCCATTCATGGGCTACAGGTCATCAACACGATTACATCCCCAACAGGAAAATTTATCTATAAAAATGTTTTTTTTCATTCTGTAAATGTTTTGTAAATGAATTATGCTCTGAAAAACAACTTCTTCTTCAACTCTTTCTTTTCTGTCCATACATACCTGTCTCTCCACTTTACAAACACGTCCCAGCATGCTCATGCCTTCCAATGATTCTCCATCCGGGAGCAGTTTGTCCCTCGGTTTCTTATCCATAGGAATCTGGCCTTTTCCCAGAATTTGATCCACCCTAATGTACACACAAATCCTGGTGTTATTATATTGGCAAACAATGATGTAACACAAGCAGGAGCCTCATTTCAGCTTATCCCCAGTCAGACAACAAACCTAAAGCAACAGTAAGATGTTAGGATTAGAGTTAGTAAAACATACAACATACATTACTTGAATGTTGCACTAAATCTCACGAGAAGGCTCACAAAAACATCACAAGGTCTGTTTTGCTTTAATATTATATGTTGTTTCAGGCTCAGGTTGAATCTGGTACTTGAAAAATAGCAAGACAAAGGTTGGCAGATGTGCCCATTACTGCATATTTGTTCCCTCCATTTAACAATATTATAAAAAGAATATAATAATAATAATAATAAAATAATAATATAACAAGTAAGTAATTCATGTTTTAAGACATTTAAACAGGATGTATTGCTGCATTCAAATGACTGAAGAATAAGGCAAGTCCTCTGAATGTCATAGCCCCAATCAAATTAGTTTTTTGTTTTTTGACAAAAGAATGATGCAGAATTAGTTAGATTAAATGTCATATTCTCAATTACAACACATTTTAATAGTGTTATTTTTCCTCTATATAAACAGCAAAAATGCATAAAAAGTTCTACACACCAACAATTCCACACAGGTTAGCGACATTCACACACAATGCTTCCCACCCCAACAGCTGCAGTGAGCAGATTGGGTTTGTTTGCTTGTGTAAACATGTTAATATGAACACATGAGTCTCACGCTGTTAATTTAACTCTTGCCATGTGAGCGCAGATCAAAGCCTTATAGTAATCCACTTTGTGGTACAAAGGAGGACATGAATGGGAATGCAATTTATTAATCAGGAACTTTTAATACCCTGCCAAATTTTAGTGCTGCTTTTGACCATTTTAAATAAGAAATGTTTGTCTGCACCACAATGTCTTGGGTTTGTCCTTTATCCATACTTCAATTCTTTAATAAAATAAATAATGATCATCTTAGTATTTTAAGTTTAGGCTTACTAACAAACTAAAACATCTCTGTCTCAGGTCCAGCTTTAGCAAAAGAATGAATTTCCTGCAGAGGCCTAAAACTTGTGTTACTCACTGCATGTTTAATTGTAGACTACAAGCATTGAAGTCTATAAAAGTTAATCCAAAATGCTTTTTTGTTTGTTTGTTTTCTGTTAGACCGTGTTTTAGATTTTGTGGCAAACGATGTCCCCAAAATGGCAGCTAATGGAAATCTAAACTTTAATTAAGAGAAATAAATGCAACCCTGTGCCAGAGAGCTTCCTCCTGTTGTTGTTGTAATAATAATGCAGAGCAGGGGAGGACATGTTCCTGGGTCGGGTACTTAGGTTGGGACCAGAGCCCGCTGCACTGGCCAGTCTGGAGAAAGGAGAAAGTTTGGGTCAGATTCATCTCACACATTCGCACATGCGCACACAAACACACCCAAACATCAAAGTGCAAAACTTTTAGGCCCTTATGCACAAAATAATAAAATCAGTCATCAGCTGTATTAAACACCAGCTTATAGATACAGACAAAAAGGGAGGACATGATTTTTAAAGCCATATGCATATATTTACAGACTTCCTGGTTGTTTTCCATCTAGATGCACCCATTAAATTGTAAAAAAACTTTATTATGTCATGATGTTTACATTCTGCTGTTTCTACCCTTCACTAATAACAAAGCTGTCACAATATCTCCTATAAAATTTTATTATTTAGCATAAATCTAATTTTACAGACAATAAATATAGAGAGTAACTAATTTAAGTCCCCTGACAATCAAATCTATTATATGATCAGTTTTACACTATACACCAGTCACACCAACTTCTTGTCCAAACATGACAAAATATATGTTGTACATATTCTTATTGGTATTTTACACTTGATCATTTCATGAAAGCAATATAATGATCAAAAACTTACTCCATGTCTATACTAAATTGCTCATTTACATGCCTGATGGAGCTTATGTAAACTAGAAGGCCAAACTATGATCAGCCCATTGCGAGCTGACCAATCAGAGCAGACTAGTCTTTATATTTACAGGAAATATTGTTCTGCTAGTGGCACTGGCCCATCGGAATTTCAGAGTCAAACTGAAACTATGCACATATCCCACCCCCATCAATAAAAACTGTAATGCAGGGTAGATGACTAGATAAACAATGCACTTTCTTTCTTCTTTTTTTCTAACAGGGCTCAAGTAGTTTCTTTTTGAGTGTTCTATAAAGAAAAGTAATTAACTTGTGGTGTGTTAGCAGTTTGTTTTCTCCTTAAAGGAGAAACCGTAATGTGTCTGGTCTCCACGTGCCATGAGAGCGGCTTTAGTATTCCTTGGCTTTGATTCAAGTTTTTGCATTTGTGTTTATAAAAACTTAAAATCTGATTCACGTTATTTTCATCTTCTTGAAACCTTAGAAACTTAGATGAATTTGTGTTACCTCTGGTTTTGCAAGGTGCTGTGTTTTCTGGTTTGAATCCAAACTATGATCTTTCTGTGTTCTTCCTGTGTTCACAAAGTCTATTTTTTAAATATTACACAAATATCAACTCTACTTTTACCATGTATTATTATTCATCAAAATATAAAGAAAAAAATGAATGCATTCAAACACCAGTTTTGGATCTACATCTTTCTACTATTACATTTTAATTTTAGACTTTGTGAGGACCTATTAAGCATTTTTAAGCAAAACGTCTTCAACACAGCAGGTAATACAGCATTACTCATTCATCCTGCTGCTATGCAAGAACAATCCTTTCTATATTGTCTTCCTAATCTCTGTGCTGATCTTATGACGGACTGCTGCTGTCAAGTGTCTATGTCACTCCTCTACAATCCTGAACAGGGTGGAGCTGGAATGGAAGATGAATGAATTTTGTAGTGAGTCCATCCTCCGAAGGAAAAGGTAGACTCAAACGGCTTTAAAAACAACACTAAAATACTCCTGTTATATTACAATATTAGTGCTGGAGCCAATGACTGTTTTTCTTTTAAATGATTTTGTCTCCCATCTGTAGATTGTAGTAATCCACCGCTCTGTGTGTATCTACAGCTTATTCTAGTAAACACACTTCTTTCCAACAGATAGAGAAAACAATGCAGCACTATGTTATTTCCCAAAAGTACTAAAATAACACTAGTGTTTCCTACAGCACTGCTGCTTTCTAAGCATCACAGCACACCGGACTAAAGTCAATAACAAGAGCTACATTTAGCTTAGAAACTTCGGCATGTGAAGGAAATGCATAAATGAAGATTACACTACGGTGCCCCCTGGTGAACTTCCAGCTTTGGTAGTAAATTTAATTCATTATACCTTGTAACAGAAAAAAATAACAAAAGCTCAGTAGCAAGTAAGATATATAGAGGATTTCATTTTCTTTGGCCAGAATATTTCTTAAACTATGCAGCTCTTGTTATTTCTGCAGACTACCTCAGGTCCTTAAGTTGCTCACATCTGGAGTATTTTATCACATTTCCAAGTCAGGCATGAGTATGTCTAATTTAAATGTTGTCTTTAAGATACATATGGTAAATGTCAGAAATAAGCAAATGAAAGAAAAATAACTGAAAGGTCTTGTTAGAGATGCTTTTTTTCATGGCTGGACAGATGCCAGCAGATGCTGTACACCAAGTAACATCAAGTAAAAAACATTATGGCATTAGTTATACTGTGTGAACTTCTCAAGGACCTCTGCAGGGGTGCTGATGCATGTTTTGATGAATAAGCAATTCATCAAAATGAAAATAATTTCCTGGGCTGAACCTGGGCCAATTTGCATTTATGTGGAGCCAATTTTCATGCAAAACAGCATTCCACATATTGTCTTAAACTCAGTTAATCCACCACCTCTGTAAATTTAGTTTAAAGAAAAAGACTGGCGTTAAACACACAAAATATTGTGTTAATTCAAAGTAGCTTAATATCTTTTTTTTTTTAAAGTATTTTTCTGTAAGTGCATGCATTTTGGCCCAGGTTTAATGTTTACAGGGGAGCAGTCGAGGGAAAAGCTGAGCATGGGGCAGGTCTAACCCCGGTGCAGATTGCTTCCTCCGGGCATGGCTGTAATATAAATGCAGCGAGGGGGAGGAAAAGTTCTTGACGCGGCTGCTCAGCGGCCTTGGAGGGGGACCCACTACAGTGTCTAGTCTGGGAGAAAGAAGGAACACACATGAAGATATACATACATAGCCTTTGCAAGGAAGACATTGTGGTCAGAGGGAAAAAGTCAAACTGCATCCAGAAGGTTTTTCTGAAGTGATCATAACTTATAGGACTAAGAGGAACAGAAGGAACATTAGGAGCATCATCCACCTGCACAAAAAACAGTAATGAAAAACTAGAATGGTTTCAACGACAACAAATTAACTCAAAACTGGTAAAATAATCCAACTAACCTGCAAATCATGAACACAAAGTATTTTTAACTTCAATTATAAAATGTAGTGAAACTGGGAATGTGTGTCAGCGCATGCCACGTGTTTCCTGACCTGGTCTGGAGACTCTTGATGCGACAGAGCATGTCCAGGTGTCCCGCCGAGTACTGCTCAATCACATCCTTCACATCATACGGACGTAAAGTTTCCTTAAACTTCTTCTTAGCTACATGGAATTTCATGATCCTACAGAGACACGTGCGCACACACACACACACACACACACACACACACACACACACACACACACACACACACACACACACACACACACACACACACACACACACACACACA
>JAVQJG010193565.1:0-18128 GCA_036024015.1 Craterocephalus amniculus | reverse complement strand
AACTAATGTCTATATAAACGAACACCTGACAAAAAGGAATGCTGACATAGCCAAGAGAGCAAGAGATCTCAGAAAACAACACAAAATTCAGCAAACCTGGGTAACCAACTCCAAAATCTTCATTAAATTAAACAGAACACCTGAAGAGGCCAAAACGATTGTAGTGAGGAAGATTGAGGAGCTATTGAACAAAAGCAAAGTCCAAATATCCAGCGGTTTAAAGGACTTTACAAACACAGGCTGTGGTCACAATACAGAGAGGGTGAGGGTTAATGTGGAATGTGTTACATCTACTGGTAATTAAATCTGTACTAACAATAAGCATATTATATTATATAATATTATGATGTTTCTGTAAATGATGGAAAGGCGGTGGAATTAAATAAGTTTTACTTCCTTCCACTCCTTTTCGAGCATACTAGATTGATTTGATTATGATTTACAAATACTCAAGTACGCAAATTTATGGTCTGTAATACATCTTACTTTTTTTTTTTTCTCTCCTATTTTGCTTGCTTGCTTTTGTATATTGTACACTATGTATTGTCAAAGGCTCGAAATAAATACGTAAAAAACAAATAAAAATGTAACAGAACTGCAAAGCTTCATGTAGGTTTATCTTCAGTTATAGATGATTTTGACATGTCAGCTATATCTGCATGGTATTTTACTCTGCACAACATCTTTACTTAAATTGTAGGTTTATTATGGTACAATGTGGTATCAATCCAATTAATGTTTGGCTATATGTATGCAGCTCCAACATTACAAATAACTGTGACTAGCACATCAGTAACCATGTGCAATTTCAACACAACTGGAAGCATGTGTTTCTTTGCTGTATCCAGACATATTAAATCATCTCATATGGGAGAGAAATGGAACTCAATGGATGTTCTAGGCACTCATTGAAATTGAAAGAGAATTTTTCAGCCTTTTTTTTAACATTAATTTTTCTTTTAAAAAAGGGAAATTAAAACAAGAAAAAAAGGAACAACCTTCCACCTTTCAGACGTTTGACCTGGTAGTTTATAAACTTAAATAATGTCTCAAAGAAGAATACATTTAAGTTCCACAAATAAGCTAAATGTAAAATAACACAGACAGACAGAGCACCTATGTGTTAGTGATAGTACATTCAGTTGTATGTTGATCATTTCCAAGCATGAAAGTAATAAGTAGAACAACTGCAGTCACTTTCTACACTGCAGCTCATAAAGGTGAGTGAAAAACTCAAATTCTCTCTAGGAATTATTCACAGCATAACGGTGTGACAATTTTCCCCATTTCATTTTAATAAAAGCATGCCATTTGCAGATGCCAAATCAGATGCCAATCTTGTCTTGTGCTACACACCTTAAAAGCAAAGTACAAGTACTTTAACCCCGCACCATTTAGCACATGAGGTCACTCATTGCTGATAATTACAACATCTGTAATTTCCTGTCTTCGTGTGCTATACATCAAGGCTGAACTTTACAGAGCTGGAGGTGTCAATCTGCTCTATGTATTTCCCTTTGCATTAGTGAGTTTGAATGACATTTAAGTCTCAAAAATGTTGTTACCAGCCTGCCACTACCCACTCATCCACCACCTTGAATTTGCAAAGGATTTTAACCATTGATTATTAAGTGGAAGTCTCATGCAAGT
The DNA here is from genome assembly GCA_036024015.1 of Craterocephalus amniculus. Taxonomy (NCBI): domain Eukaryota; kingdom Metazoa; phylum Chordata; class Actinopteri; order Atheriniformes; family Atherinidae; genus Craterocephalus; species Craterocephalus amniculus. The sequence goes on along the minus strand of JAVQJG010193565.1, from coordinate 16,478 downwards.
GGATTCAGGCATATTTAATGATTTCACTTAGTCAATCACTGTTCTTTTGTTAAAAATGGTTAAAAAATTTATTACTATGGAAAATCTAATAACTTTGCTAAGAAATAAAGAGAAATACCACAATTAAATGTATTATTCTTGACCAAAAGAAACAATAATTAAAGAACAATGCTAATGTTTTATACTTTTAGTCTATGCAAGACATTTATGTGCCATTGCCAACAGTGCTTTTTTAACAGTTTGATTAAATGCTTTAATCAATCAACATCCCAGCCTGTGTATTAATCACTTCATCAAGCAGTTGATGCATTAGGTTTTTAATGGACTCCATTTATTTTGATTTCTCCTCTCTTCATCTTATCGAAAGGCCTCTCCCAATCTGGACAGATAAAAAGAGGGAAGCAGGAACGGCTGCCTGTAGTGGCGAGAGCTCAGGCCTTAACTTCATTACAATCACGCTGTTCAGACTTAACCAATTTATTAGTGGCAATATGGTGCCCTGAGCAATGGCTAGGTAAACCACATAGCTTAGCTCAGATAAACAGGCGCCCATTCATTTGTCTCCTCAACTGACACTGTGGTGATGTATGATCCTAATAAGATTAATATCCCCTGAATTTATTTCCTCTTAGTGCCTGCAGACATCCTTTAATGTTAGTCCCCATTGGTCTTCGATGGTTTCACAACCTCTCTGTTGGGAAATTTTAGACTACAAGTAAAGCAGGATGCGAATAATAAATTACTCAGGGTGAACACAACACTTGTGATGTAAACGATGGTGTTATCTACCATTTTCTGCACAGAGATGAGACAGTGTATTCGTATGCTTGAACTGTGAAACGACATTCTTTCCTCATCTAAGGAGGCTAAGAAACTCATTTCTAAAAAGGCATCTTCTCTAACAATTATTATTCAAGTTTTTGCTGTATTCAATAAGGTATTAAAGTAGTCATTGAACCATAGTGTTCTGGTCAGAAATGACCACAATTAGCAAACAATCCATCTCCTTTTAAGCCCCCTCCCAGCCAACCCCACCATCACCCAACCACTGCAGTGTCTAGTTTGGATTTGCGCATAGACTCTGTCTCATCCATATTTCCCCCCTGTCTGCCCTTCAGCTTCTCCTCTTCTCTTCATTGTGCGCTAAAAAGCTATTGTCTGCATCATCGGTAACTCTGTTCACTGTTACGAGGCAGCGGTGAAAAACATGAGAGTGCACAGGCTTGGAACGCTGAATAGAAAATTGTACTTAAGTGGTCTTCTCTTGCCCATCACCTCTAGCCTCTACCCTCCTCCACATGAGAAGGGCTGTTGGGGTGGGCTGGAAGGGGAAGCCAGCAGGGCAATAGCAAACTTGAAAGCAGCCAACATTTGCAGCACTCTTGAAAAACAAGCATTTCACACCTGAAGCCTTTCATGCAGGGCCTCGAGGCATCCCCTTCAAGGCATTTAATTGGCTATTGCTTTAGAGCTCGTTCAGCGTGCCCATTATGGTGAGGCAACAAGCAGCCAAGTATGTCGAATGAAAAGGGTCCTTCTCCCAGATGGGCCTTGTGGTATTAAAAACTGCCCAATCACTTCTTGTTGACTAGCAGTGTTAAATCAGATGTATGCCCATCTACGAATACTTTCAATAAAAAGAGTGAACTGGATAAGATGGACAACAAAGACTGGACTTCAAGATTTCTTTCAAATACAGTTCTCTATCACACAGATGGAAGAAATCATATTCTGATGCCAATAAATATTCTCTAGGAACAGCATAGCTGCTAACATAAATGAAACTCAGCGTCGGCACTTCTGTTTATCACTGATGACATTTGTACAAGCTGTGAAACATTTCAACTATTGTTACTGTCAACTGGTGAAAACATTAAAATACCCTGCGGCATGCCTCCACAAATCAGACACTTTGATCATTTACACTTCCAGTTGAAATGAAGACATTTGTGGTCCCTCTAAACATACATTTCATGCTTTAATCTCTGCCTGGGGATGCACGGCTCCATGATACGATGCTCCACTTTTGTTTGGCAGTTCTACCTTAAAGATAAAGTCGTCTTCCTTCCCTGTGCCATCTGCCATCTGAAGTTTCACCCATATCAGCCCGAGGCATTGGAGCCTCCACTAAAAATGTTTGTGAGGGCACCCTGACTCCCCGCGGATGCACAGCCTTAGGGGAACCAGATAAAGTAGGTGTTTAGTCTCTGGGCTGCTGATGAGGAAGGGATTGGCTTTGAGCTGGGTTGGGACTCATGGGAAATCTGGCGTGCAAACTAATTACGTTGTGCTGCCAAACTGCCTGTGATTACAAAATGGAGAGGCGGCGAAGGTGGAGCTTAGGCTTTATCAATTGCCCTAGCATTTCTTCTCTAAGAGAAAACAGCTAAGGCTAATGAGATAATTTAAAGAGATGTTCTTTTTGTTTAATGACTTGTTTCATTTTATCCATAATTATTGTAACAAAATATTGGATGGATGTGCAATCTATACATAAGTCATTCAAAAGAATCAAAAGATTTAAAAATGGTCTTATCAGAAAAGACTGAATTTTCGGTACGGTTCAGCAACAGCAAATATGTAATTACTTTATCCTTGTTTCCCCCACCTGCCTGTCACACTTTTGAGGAAAGCTGCTTAAAAACAGGTTAGCTCACAAATTATCTGCTATATTTGTATTAACGCCTCAGCTGGTGGCACAGACAGCCCCTGAAGATATGCACCAAGCAAATCATTAAAGGTACAATGGGCTGCTAGTTTGCTTTCCTTAGTGTGAATCAAACCAAACTTCATGTTCAATATTTGGATACTTCTTAGGATAAACAAACCGACAAACACATCTTCTAATAGAACAGAATGTTATTAAGATTACTAAAATATTGGGATAGTTCTTAACACATATACATTTATGCTCAATGTCACAGATTTCAAGGATCCAGAGGTGAATTTCCAAACATGTTTCAAAAAGCAACAAAACTAAAAACAATGAAAAAAGAAATTTAGCACTTAATAAAACAACAACAAAAGAAACACATCAAAACCAATAAATCTCAAAAGTAGCAAATAAGAAAACAAGAGCAAATGCACCCACACCAGAAAAACACAGCAAAAGTGAAAAGGGCAAAGTACAAAATTTTATAAAATACGCACCACAAGACATATAAAAAAACAAATGTTTATATAAAGACAAAAACAAACAAATGAAAAAGACATAATATTTATAAATACAAAAACTACCCACCACAATAAGAGAGAGAGAAAAAAACTTAACTGAAATAGACCATAGACATGGAACATTTAAAAAACTAAAAACATCACCAACAAAAGAAATCAACTTTGTACAAGCAATATAGCCTAACTTATTATTACTCATTTTTATCATTTATATTATTAAAAAAAAAGCATACTCAGACTAACAAAAAACAAAAAATCACAGTGTAAATGTTTTTTTTTTTTGTAAAATAAATTGTTTATATCCTGGCAAAAGTCTGTGTCTTTGTATCATCGGGGTATTGTTGGAGGATTGCAATAGAGCAGATCAGCAACGTTTGCAAAACAAAAAATTCTAATATATACAGTATATATGAGGCTCCCTCAATTTATTACATTATGCTTAGCTTGTCTCAAAGTATTCTGACTTACATAACTTATACTCTCCTTCATAACCCTGTTATACAATGGGTCCTGTCACCAGCTCAGATGAAGAACATTTGTCAAGGGTGAAATGACAGCTCATAACAGACCAATAACATCCTTAAAATAACTTGTTTCTCCCTGTCTTGCTTTTTTTCCCTCTCTGATACAGGACTCGGTACATTGAGGGTTAAAAGAAAGAACTAAATTTATAAGGGAACAGTAGGCACAGTCATGGATCTAATCATCACTGGGGATGCAGGTAACATCAGTCAGTGACATGGTGCAACATGATATCAGACACAGAACAGATCTCTGTCTGTGTGGTATACATTGCACCACTCTTCCTGAGACCCCATCCTTCAAAGGGGCAAACTGGTTGTGGTTAGGGAACTGAACTTGGGACAAGAGGGCTGCAGGTTCAATATCTCCAGTCAGACACCAAGCAAGATACTTAACCTGAGCTGCCTCGATGAACATCCCAACTAATAAATAGATGGCATATAAAATGTCAGCATAGCACAAGCGAATGGTAGCCTTGCATTAATAATACACAGCTTGTAGCACAGGGTACACTTCTGGATGTCTGCGCACAAGGACTCTTTTTTTCTTTACGTATGTTTGCAAAGTAATGCCATGCAGAAAGTGCTGGAATAAATATTAAAAGATGTATAAAAGGTCTTTTGTAATTTAATCTTATATTGTTTTGTAGATGGTGATTTGTTTTTAATATAACTAAGATGTTAGTTTTGATATAATCAAATTTTGGGAGATCTATATTAAACTGTATTATTGTCAGTTGCCATTATTATTTTGTAAATTACCTGTCTAGTGGTTAAAGCCATTTGTAAGGTGTAGTCTCTTTTCTACCTTGGCTCTCAAGTTTCTGTCCAATGTTCACAGAGCAAAGGAGAAAAATCAATAAACCAACAGGACAGCTAGTCTCAGAGGACTTCACTTTGGATTAAGAAAAGAGGGGGGGGGGAGGCACAGAATGCAATGCTGAAATTGCATTATGACATTATCAAAATCCTCATTGATTACTGATGTGTAAAAGTAAAAAGGTAATCCTACAAAAAGTAATTGAAATGAAATCCAGCAGCTCACTGTTCGACTGGGAATGATAGCCAATGACATGACATTAAGCAACGTGAGACAAGGGGCATTGGTTTAAGTGATCTGGCAGGCGGTACGATGCCCTCCTGTCAGGATCGATCAGTCCTGCTGAAATTTAGAGCAACACTCTAAATTGGTCTTAATGGTGTGTTTCATCCTCCGGTCTCCTCCACACATTGACTGAGAGCCAGTGTCCTTCATCACGCCAGGTTCCTGCCCTCCCTTTCAATCTGGGCATACCACTGATCTCTGCTCTCTGAGAAGAGGGAGCAAATCAGGCTCAGAGCACCCATAGAATTGCGTGGCTTACATGCTACATCCAAAAGTTACAGTTTCCCCCTTTCAAGGTTCCAAAATGAGTCCTGAGCCCCCACTGCACACCAGGCAATTTTCTGATCTGCTCAAAATCCACTTTTTTCAGTATTTAAATTATAAAATGGCAGGGAAGACTGCAAATAAAGTCACCACTACGTACTAACTGCGGCAAGTAGTAATGGCCTCCGTTTAGGTAATGGGGCAGAGCCATTAAGGGGTGCAAGGAAAAAGAAAAAGAAAAACAGAAAGAAAATCCCATTCCCCTTTTTCCACACTGTTGGAAAATAATCTGCTTACATCATTAGGCTAAGCTTGTTGAAACAAATTACCAGATGTTGCGTTCCTTTTTCTCTCATTGTTTTATCAGCATTTTAAAATTCTCTCCCCCAGTTTTCCTCAATATCGGCCTCTCCACTCCAACACCTCTCCACAATAAGGCCATTTGAAAATGACTACAATTAGAGAAGGGAAAAGACCCTCCCGCTATTCACAACCCGTATCTGGTTCTGTTCATATACTCCCATCTTTGTATGACCCAGTCGCATTGCAGTGAACAAATGAGTGGTAAAGAAGAAGAATGAAGTGGAGCAACCAAGGTCCCCCACCCGCAGTTGGTCGTGGTGGGGATTTTAGAGGGTCTAGTTTAGCTTATCACATCTAAACCCATCAAAACCCAAAACCCATGAAGACTTTTCCCACCTCTTGATATAACTCTGTAGCATGCTGCGAATGCAAACACATATTTCAATCCACCTCCTGTCTAGATATTTATAAGAGCAAATGTAACATTAACTCCAAAGTCAATAGAGAACAATTAGACTGTGTGCAATGTCCTTGAAACAGCTTTAAGTCATCATTTTGGATTGGGACATAAATGTATAAAACATTCTATATAAATATCGAAAGATTAATAGAACAATGCCAATAATAAAAAACAAAAAGATATTAAAACTAAAAATGGCCATAATTGTGAATGAAAAATTAGATACATTTAAATTAAGTATTAAATGTATCTAATTTCTTTTAGAATGTTTTTTTTAAACATTGGATTATTGTGTGTGCATTTTTGCTTGTGTGTGCAAGAATAACACTGCAACTTAGTGTATATTTTAACTTTTTTCCTCCCTAGATAAATGTGGTCTTATGATTAAGTGTAAACACATTCCTTTTCAGGGTGATGAAAATGGTGGTAAATTGATGAATTCAGTGTACACAACCTTTCCTTCGACAGGTCTTTTAAAGAAACTGAGCAACAAAAGCAGAAAAACTGTCCATCTGCCCCCGACATATAAAAGAATACATAAACAGTTATAGACTTTAAAATCAAATTGCCTGTGTATTTACCTCTTATCAACTGCCTGGCAGCAATTGTGATTCATAGGAGTCATTTAAGTGATAATGCACTCATTCACTACACTTACAAACACATACCTCCTGGTTATCAGTGTGTCTGCGTCATTGTAATGCTATTCACTGAACAGGAGGCAGAAAACTCGAGATGGTGCTGATTGATAAATTGACAGGTTAATTTTCAGACGGATAATGAGACCAAGTCCCTGAATGGTGGTTGAGAGAAGTCTCTGGCCCTTTGCTCTACCTTGGATGCAGTGCCATCTATCTATTATTGGTAGAACCGCAACGAACAGCAGGTTCACTCAGGGCCTGCCAAATGTCTTCCAGGTTAAGGAAAGAAATCCCTACATTGCTATCTATAATTTCTCTTCATAGTCCTTCAATAAAGAACAGCTATAAAGCATAAGAATTTAGAGTTTATTCAGCTGCATCATCTCACTATTAAATAACTAAGCCATGCTGTATAAGCGTTAAGACAACATTTGGAAATCTGATTTTACAAAAATAATTTTAATAATCATACGACTTTTGTGAGATACTCCTTGAACTATAGACAATTTTCAGTTTCATCAATTCTGGGACTTTTCTACCTGTATGTATTTGACAATGCCAATATGATTTTAAAGAAAACTGTCCTTTTCTAAATTCACAGATTGAAATACTGCATGTAAATTATTTTAAAAAAGCATCTACACAAACAACCTAAAAGCTTAATTAGAAGCAAACTATTAACAGTGAAGAAAGGGTTTAACTAGAGGTCAGAAAGGTTTCTTTATCTTACACACATTTCCACTGCTTGCCAGTGCAATGTCCAAGTCTACAAGTACTCTAAGTCTCCACCAATGCTCCACAGGTTTTACTCCTAATGAATCAGCACACACTGCAATGGTAGTCAAACGCCACTATTTCTATTTCAAACTTAATTGTAATTGTTTCCATTGTGTCTATCTTATCCATTAGAAAAATTGTGTGAAACTTTATTTTATGCTCACTGAGATGTGTGGAAGTGAAAGCTTCGGAAATTCTTCAGCAACATGTCAGAATGACAGCAAGAATTATTTAACACATCTCAATTATTTAGATGTTAAACTAAATTAAACATGCAAATACTTGATAGAATTACAAAACACATTTTGAAGATACCAAATCAAAGTGATAATATTTTTCCCCCAACATTTTCATGTAGGAGTACAGCAATAAAATTCTATTCTTTTTTTCTATTGCTTCTTGTATGTTTCTTGTATGCCTCAGTTAAATTTTCTTGAAATGCAACATCTTTGCAAATATGGGAGTTAAAAGAAAATTTAAAATCTAAATAAAAATGTTATTAATAAATCATACATTTCACTAAAAGACATTTATTCAATTTTTTGACTAATCCAAAATAAAGTTAACTTTATTTTATATTCCTTGGAGAAATACTTCTGACTGCCATTCAGAAAATCTTTATGGGAGAATTTCATGGTTTCTTTTTTATCTTCTCAAAATAACTATAATTTTGTATTACATTGAAGAAAAATGTTACACAATAAGTCCTACGCCTTGTGAATGTGTCTGAGTAAAAGCTTTCTTTAGTGTTATGATGAGTAGCTATGAAAGAGGAAAACACATCCCGTTCCCAGGAATGCAAAAAGGGTGAAAAAAAAGAAGAAAAGATTTTGCTTCCTTTAAGCAAAACTATATTTGGAATTCACAAAAATGTGTTAATTCCATAAAAGAAAAGATCCAAAGAGAGATTGGTTTAAAACTCTTCATCAAATGTATAATTCAAGGGCGCAATGCAAATCAAATTAAAACTAACTGAACGCAAACAAACATTTGAAAAGATCCAAACCTACGGCAGTACGTTACAAATCTGGTTTGCACATCCACAATACATTCCAAAGCCATTTTCTTAAAGTCTATTTTGTCTTACACTATTGAAACTAAGAGCAATTGTGATGGTAAGAATAATGGCTTAGAAAGTCATTGTGCTGCTGTAAATGCTGTTGATTATCAATAACCACATCATCACAACTGGGGGTGCCTCACTCCGCCCATTCAGTTGACCAGTGTTCTCTGCTATGACAGACACCACATGAACGAAAGGAAGAGTGCAGAGGACACATCTTGAGGGATTCACCCCATCTGAGGCTCCAAAGCACCCAACGGCTTGATCCTGTGTCACTCAGAGGGCAAGGCTCGGCTCTCCCTTGATTTGCTTTTGAAATCTAAACGTTTAATTGTGGTCAATGAAAAGGGTTCAAGCAAATGAACGGTTGAAGAATATGAGCATAAGGAGGGGCTATTTCAGAGTGTCAGGCAGTAAAATGAGTACACATAAGAAGCAGGAATGAGAGGAAAAAGAAAATCAAGAGGGAATAATGAAATTAGGGACGGGGCCAGGGAGAAAGGGACAGCAAGGACTGGAGAACTTGAAGCACTGACCCCTATCGTCCATGGTGAAAAGCAAGAGATTAGAAAGTGTTTCATGCTAATTTCCATGGAGATTTCTGTAATTTCTCAAAAATTACTTCTTCCCGCTTTGATTTGTCCATACTGCCTGGCCCCCTGCTTGTGTTGTCGGGGTGGTCTACTCTATCATGCCTCTGCTCTTGTGGGCCCCTCGGCTGGCCCCTCGCTGCGGCCAGCCGTCGAGAGATTACTGAAGCAGTGCTGACGTCTCTATCAGCTTGCGCCACTGTCATGCCCTCTCCCAACCCCCCCCACTACCACCAGCCAATCCCTTTCCCCTCAGCCTAGTATCCTTTCTGCCCACCCACCACCATCTCGCCCTCAGTGCAGACTCTCACAGATCTGTCAGATGATGGCTTCATCGCCTCGCACGGCTCCCTGCAAACTCGTACCGGTTTTTCTTACACTCACTCTTCCCGTCTTCTCATCCTTCTTAGAAATCTGCACCTAAAGAAAAATTTCTACCACCCCCCCCTCCAGCTCCCATTGTAGACGGCTTCACCTATTGCCATCCCTCAGCCTTCTCTTTCTCTGCCTCATCCTGGTTTGTGCTTCTGCCTGCCACATCAAAGGAGAACCAGGGGTCACAGAGCCACAGGCATGGAATATAAATGCAGCCAACTCTGTGGCAGTATGGGAAATCAATCCTCTAAAGATAGCTCCATACACTTCATGAACCCATCATCAGTCTCTGATACATACAGTAACATATAGGAATTTTTATGGCCTTTTGTGCATTGCATATTGCGAGGTATGCATCTCAAAAGAATTACTGCTGGCCATCACAAGCTATTTCAAAGTACATGGCTCTCGTACTTCTTTTCCTCATAAAAAAATGAGTAACACATGGTATCATCTAAATCATGTGTGCATTAAATCAAACTATGTTACATGCTTTTTTAAAATGTGCCGATTCCGTCTACAGTACCAGCGCAACTTACAAATCCTTACAGGCGAGTCCATTTGAGAACTACATTGCAAAGAGGAGCTGCAAAGAAGAAAATGCCCGGGAATAACACTGCAGCAAAAAAATGTAAACAACTTTTGTTGGAGGCCTTGTATTGAAGTTTCAAGCCAGCATTCATGGGCGATGCTTCTTGCAATATGTTAAGAATTAACTGAACTTTGTCCGCAGCACCTGTGATGCAGTGGCGCTGCCTTGCAGATGATGATAAGATTTATCGCTGAATGATTTTAAAAACATGACACAGCCGTGCAGCAACGTCATTGTTATGAATCCGGAGTCTACAGGGATGAATGAGAAAAGTAGCGTGATTGCCAGACACCGAGTAGTGCGGCAGGGTTGGATGGCTCAGTGTGGGGGCGACTGGCTCTGGTTGCTTAGCATTAGTATTAGATAAACACTCTGTCGGAAGATGTCAACGTCTCCATTAATGCCAGAGCTGCCACACAGGCTGAGCTTGAGTGACACAGTGTTTTGTGGAGTGTGACAGGGGTTGTAAATGCTAACTCTCACTGGCTAATTCTCCGAGCCTGGCAGAAGAATCCCTGACGACACCTGGGAGGGCAGAGGGCCTACACTTTCGACACTGTGAGGGGATGATAATACTGTCCTGTCATCCTTATCAAGCAAAACACAAATTTAAATCAGACTCGTTAAACACAACTGAGATGAAACAAAAATCAGAAAATAAATGTTTAACTGCAGTTTGAATTTAAAATTGGAACACTGGTATAAACCTATAAAAAAGGTTACTTTAGTAATATATTGAAAATAAAAGTTGGAGAGAAAAGGCTTGAAAAATCTTTTCTCACTTATCACTTTGTATCAACCACAAGCAGATCAGCTTCATCTGGAAGTGTGGCTACCCAAAAAGGCTTTTCCATAGTCTTTACAAACCACAATATGGAAGCTGTTTGTTCAGCACAAATCTAAAGCACTTACAGGCAGCCACAAGCACACATATTCAGCCACAGAATGAGCAGGATATGGGTTTTTCCATTCTTTCACAGAGTGGACTATGGCTTCTGCCAGTCATTTATTTCAATAACAATACTATTTCAGTAACAAAATATATGAGATGATATTTGTTTAAAAAGTATTTAAAAAGCTGTTTCGTTAGGAGATCTGTCGGCTTGGCAGCTGATGTCTAACTAACCTTAGAAGTGCAAAGTGAAAATGCCTCAGCAGGGATGGTAAATACTTTTTTTTGTCTTTTTTGTACAACGCTAAGGATTTTTTTAAGAGCAGGACCTCAGCCCAAGTTGCTAGGAATATCAAATATAGTAATAAAACCATATCTGATTTTTTAAAGAGAAGCTTTATGTAAAGCTCATAGTACATTTAATCCTTTTCCCAGTGCATTCTTCATTTCACATCCATGGACGATTTTCTGTTTCACAAAACAGCAAAAATAATTTAACTGCCTTGAGCTCAATAATTCTGGCCTTGTAGGAGCTGCTGAGTTCTTCTGCAGGCTGCAGGGCTGGACAGTGTAGTGTAGTGCGCCCCCCCTTCCCCCTCCCTAATGCCCTGTCCATTGATCTTTCCCGTAACTAAGGCTCCCCACAGAAACCCACACAATCTGTGCAGAGGAGTGCTCCTAGGCACCCCCCACTTCAAAAGGTGCATATTTACTCTTAGAAATTTAGAGAAAGTGCAGCTGTGGATGCATCCTCCAACCTCAATCAATGATAGGGCTGGTCCTCCTGACCCCCCCTCCTGCTGGTTAATAAAGTGCTTCTTAGGCTCGGTGGTTTCCCTGGAAGCCCTGTGAGTTTGGTTCAAACTAGCACTTAGGTTTGTTTCCATCGTCTCTTCTTGAAAATTGATTTTTAGAGAAATACTTCTCTTGTTGCTCAACAAAGTTCTAGAGTGTGTTACTGTTGGCACATTCATTTTTTCCCCGTGGGTTTTTAGGTGGTGGCTTTAAATGACTTCATAGAGAAGCTGTTTCTGCAGAATGAAGTGTAGCTGTAAAACCTAGTTGAAAAAAAAAAAAATAATCAAGTCAAGATATTTAGTGATCCACATTTGTTTGTAAATGCCAAATCTGTGACTATTTCACAAAGTATATAATATGTCATGATTTGTAATTAAGAAACAGCTAAACAATAGCTGGCTGATTTACTCTCCATAAAGAAATATCTTAATGTAACAATCATAATAAAATATATAAATTAAATTGTAACAGTGTCCTCAATTAGCAGTTTTTTGGCCAAATCTTCTCATGCATTACTTAACTTTCTTTCTTTTAAAAGAAATGTCTTTCACAAAGTATTTCAGGCTGGGATGCTCATTATCATAATTGTCATTCTCAATCTTCAAAAAACAAATATGTATTACGACGGTAGCTAAAATAGGCCTTCTGCTGAAAATCAGACAATCAAAATCTTTTGTAATTAGCACAGTGATATTCTAATTACCATAGATTCAACATATTCCATGCTGCCTCCTGTCTTTCTCAACAATTAGAAAAGTATATGTCAGCTGTGATTTAGTTTTTGTGTCTTTATTTCACTTAAATACGCATCTCTAAAGTGTGCGTGCGCAATAGGGGATTTATTCAAAAACAATGACATTTACAACTCATCTTTGGAAGAAGAGCATTTAGTGCTCAGCAGGAAAACTCAAGTTTTAAATGAGTGGACTAAAGGTCCAAAGTCATTTGCATATCTGCACAACATCATACAAACTCTTGACAATGCAGCGATTATTCTGCATATATTATAACTGTAAAAAGGAAAAAAAAACTGAAGTTCTGCCAAAGAATTTTTCTTTGTATCTGCATTTGTACTCACGGCTGCATTTGTATGATGAGATACAGAAGCCTGAAAACAAGTGACCTTATGACTACATTCTTTGACATTCATCATTTGATTGTCACTTTTGTAGGAAAGTGCCTGCCTAACCAGGCTGTTCCTCATAGTGTTGATTGCATTCTTCTTCAAGTCTGCCACAACAGTGTTAGCTCTCAAAACAGTGGGGAAAAAAAAGAGAAAAAATAGTTTCAGTCCCATTAATCCCAACTTGTTTGGACTCCTCACGTTGACTCTCCCACACATCTCTCTTTCTGCCTTTCTTCCTCTCTCAGCACATGCTACCTCTCTCACTCTCTCTGCCTCGCTAACATGTTGACAGCAGTTTGTTAGTAGGTATCAGTTTTCAGCGAGCAGGCTGAGAGGGAGAGAGGGATGTGGTAATCATCTCTATCTCCGGCTGCTTGGCAGCGTTCCCCTCGGCATGCTGGCAGACACTTGCCATTGAGCGGCTGTCAGGCAGAAAGGGTGTGGGATGCGGGCTCGAGCTACACAGGTCACGGTCATTTCTTTCCAGAAGCCACTGAAGCTAAAACCTTAAGTGGCATTTGAGCTACCTGCACTGTCAGTTCTGACACTCGCAACACTAACAAGGAGACCACCAGTAGAGAGTCAAACTCGATTATGCCTCCCTGGTGAATTTCCTTAATATAGCTTAGCTACTGCCAGACTTGTTTTTCTAACAGAAAGCACATGCTTTCAACATTATGAGACCTGCTCTGCAGTGTGAGACAACATTTTCAGCTTTAGCTGAGGACTGAATTTAAATAAAACAAGACACAGATAGTAGCTCTTAATAACAATGTAATGATGAAAAAAAAAGGAATTTAATTTTTAGCACAAAATCAGATTGAGCTAATGCAGCCTTGGTTGATGTGGTGCATAATAATAGAGACTGTGTTGTAAGTCGTGTCAGAATTATATGGAATGCTTAAAAAAATTAACAGCCTTTGTAGACTAAATTTATATATATTTTTAAAGGGAGATAAGCAATTTTACAACCAGAATTAAAAAACTGTAATCTTCAAAACTGTAAGCTATACCTGAAAGATGCAGCTTGTTTTCTGCCAGTGTTTTTTTTTTAAGTAGATACAGTATTAGCTATTAATCTACGTAAATTTAAGATTCTTTGGGTCACAAACTGGTGGCTCTTATATTGGCCTAATTATTTAGAGAAATTAATAAGGATAAGAAAAGGTAGAAAAGAATTGCAATAAACATGAAGTTCAACAGAGAGCTTAAAACTTTACACAAAACTGCATGAAAAAGTAGTCCAACTTCCACAGCTGCAAAATGAATTTTGCTTGACAAGCTGCAGTCTCTCAGAACCTGGACCTGTGATCTTTAGAGTGATGCCCTCAAGTTCACAGCAACAAATACCCTCAATCACTCAGGGAGATCCTAAGTCTCTCTGTTGGCCAATTACTGCTTTTCAAAAGCCTGGGGCACCCAGGAAACTTTGACTCCTGGAAATAAAGACCAATCTGAGAGAGAAACATTGCCGCTATTAAAATCTTTATAATTCTGTAAATCACAAGTGATTTGTTTTGCCCCATGGCTTGTTCCGATACATCCTTGCTGCTATTGCAAAGGGCATGGGGTGACTGCAATTGAGGAGAGCAAGCTTATTTTTACAACTAGGTTGAAGGAAAAAAAAAGCAATTCCTTTTTTCTTTTTCTTTTGGAGTGCAGAAGGCAGAGATCTCCTCTGTGTCATAATTGCCTGAAGTTAGAGAGTAAAGGCTGATGTTAGTACGGGCCTTTCATCAGGGGGGTTAGAGTCAGAGGTGCTTTCAAAGATCAGACACTCTGGAGGATCCAACTCTGTTTTTATTTATGTAATATAGGGGTTTTAAATAAAGAGGGAAAAAAATTATTATCACTTCACCGTTGTTGCCTTGCTGCTGGTGCCATCGTTGCCGGGTTACCGCTTTTTGTTGATGATTACTGCTGCCATTATTTACAGCAGTTTTGCATTTTCCCAAATATTTCGTTTTTTGAACCTCAATATTAAGTATACTACACTGATGAATTTTTAGGATGGATTCTGAAATTAGCCCGCTTATTCAAACAAAGTGGAAGCCAAAAGTGGTAGAGAGGATCATCCAATTATGAGTAAAATCACTCCAATTAAACACTGCCATGTTAAGTTTTAGAGAGCACGCACTCAGCGTAATATAATTACAAATTGGAATGGAAAAATGGAAAAGAAAACACCAACATTACGGAATGACGCATTTACAGTTGATGGATTCTCAAAAAGCCCTTCTATCCTCTGGTGCTCCGGGTTAAGAGTGGCTCTCCTCTGCTGTTGTAACGCTCTCCCTCCCAAAATGCCACATTTCCCATTCAGCAGCACAGGGTCCTCTGGTACTATACATGGGCCCTGACGGAGGACGCTTTGATACTTCAGCCTTTAATCACCAGAGTATCCTCACAGAGCCAAGCTGATGGACGAATGGGTCATAGGAAGGATGTCTCAACCATAAATCAGGCTACAGGGGTGACAGCACACAAAATAGGTGAATTGTCCTTGGGTTCGCAACGCCAGCGGCATCCCTTGTGTCCCCGAGTCACAACACCCTTTTTATTATTTGGGGGCAAGTCAAATGGATGCCGTACCAACTATTCTTTCTTCCACCTCCCCTTGTGCTTTTTCCCGTAGTCTTCAAGCCTGCTATGAACTGTTTCCAGAGTCAGTTACTGGTGTAATTGAAAGTGCTTTGTCATCGCTTTGAGCCAAACGCTGATGGATGTGAAGTTGAATGAAGTTTGGGTTTTAGTTATATGAGTGAGCCGGTGTAAGATTTATCACCAGAGGCTTAAGAGGCTACAAGGGACCATTAAAGCTGCACGGCCATCTACATCATGGTGAATTGTTCATTATTATTCATTAAAACAGAATGCTTTAATATCTCTAGCTTCCCATGTGAAAACAAATTAACATATATGTTACATACATAGAGAAAAAAAGTGAATAAATGTTCAGATGTCCAGATCTTATAGTAATTTAACTGTAATTTCAATTAACAATTGTTGGTACTAAATAATTTGCTTTCTTTTTAAGTTAAAAATCAAAACCTCTTGAAAGATTCTTTATATCCCCAAGTGCATTCTATTCATCTTTGACCTTTATAACTTTGCCCTTTTAAAACTCACAATAGTAAACGGAAGATTTTTTTTTCTTTCGAACATATTCTATGTTAAAATGTATCCTTTAATGTGCTGTACATCTCCTCTGAACCCACTAGAGGTTTTCATATTGTTTCATAATTAGCGTGGTCTATGGAAAACCTATGAAGCCATTTAATTTCAATTTAGATTCGACATCCACATGCAAAGCGTGGGAGGTGTGCTAGTTCTCATTGTCTCCCACTTATTATAGGCTGCCCCCAGCTGCCTGGGCTGTGAGGGTAGGATCCTGGCTCCCGTCCAGCACGGCTCTGATCTGGGCCTCTTTGTGATTGAGGAGTATAGAGCTTTGCTGGGCCGATGTCCTAGAGCCATGTTGGAATGCAAGAGCAGCGGTGGAGGTGCAGAGGGACATGACCCTACTGTGTGAAGCAAGCAAGAGTATGGGGCAAGAGTTACACACTGAGGTTGGTTGGATTATAAATAAAGTAGCGTGTGGTTTGAAAGCTGCAGCGGGGCAAACAGGAAAAGTGAATACCAGTGCTCACAGAACAATTGTAAATGATGCCCCATCCCAGCATTGGCTCAAGGCAGACATACCACAGATACAGTATTTTTGAAGACAAATATACATTACAGAAACTATATTATATATATATATATATATATATATATATATATATATATATATATAT